>JAOTQJ010153252.1:0-75291 GCA_025642045.1 Solanum sejunctum
TGTGGTATGGCGCGCGTTTGGAGGTCGTCATCATTCCCGTCCGATATGCATTATTTTGATGTTTGAAAAGAATAAATCTTTTTATGTTGACATACAGGTTTTACTTCTATACTATCATATCTGGATAATTATTTTCACTCACATTTTGGTTTGTCTACTTTACATACTTGGTACGTATTTCGTACTGACCCCCTCCTTTCGAGGGCTACGTTCATGCCCGCAGGTACAAACGTACAAGCTAGAGGATCATCTTCTTAGGACCTTCATCTATCGTTGAAGTGCTCCCTAGCATCAGGAGCAGACAGTTTGGTATATGTTTGTACACTTTTCGTTTGTATTTTCCATTTATGTATATATGTATATATACTCGAGGGTATGACGGGGCCCTGTCCCGTCGTGTGGTCTGATTTCTGTACATAGAGGTCTGTGGATACATGTGGGTGTGGGAAATTACGTTGGTATGATCTCATTTGTATATATGTTTGTTGGGCCCGCATATATATGTATATTGATGTTTGTTGTATGCTGGGGTCGCGGTTTGCAGGTGTGGTTAGTCAGTAAAACAGAGGAAACTCTGCCAAAATTTTGATAAATTCCCTAGCTATTATAGTTGGAAATCTGGTTTAGTATTTGTTTGGGTGCCCAATCGGCACTAATCACGGTTCCTGGGTTGGGTCGTGATAAATTCTGGGCATTTTCAAGGCACATTTTTAGGCACATTTTGGGGTCGTTTAATTTTGAAGCCCCATATCATTCAAGACATATGCCAAACCCCTCTCTAACACTTAGCCAAGTATTTTAACCTAATTCAAGTGTTTCAAACTCACTTTCGGATCTCAAGGAATTCTTTCAAGCTTCAAGTTCTCATTCAAATGTTCATCAAGGAAATCCCCAAGTTTGAGGTATGTAGGTTTCAACCATTGGTTCCTTTCACCCATGGTGACGAACCTTTCTTTTTAATTAAATTGCATGTTTTCAAGTTGAGTTTTCTATGGGTATTTCTTATTATGAATTGATTATGAACTATGTTAAGGTTTCATAAAATGTGACTATTTAAGTATGTTTTCGGCTATGAATCTATGATATATTATGATATTTGATGAAGATTTTCAATGTATATTGCATGAGGGTTTTACCAAGTGTTGGTGGGTTGGTTTACATTAAGTTTTGTCACATGATTCACTCTTGAATTGCATGATTTTGAATTAGCATTTCACACCCACCAAGTGTTTGATAAAATGTCCCTCAATCATCTTCTAAGGGGGTGAAATGCCTTGGATTCCAAGTACTAGCTTGCTTGGTCTATAATGATGGTGTCTTCCTACAGATGTAATATGCTCTATACAAGTATGCTTTACTTCAAGCATTGATCACGCATGCTATATTATTATATACTATTCATTGCCTATGTTTATGCATTTTGTCTATATTGCCTATCTCTTGTTGTATTGCATCCTATATACTTAGTATGTTCAAATGTACTAATGGATACTCTATGCCTACTTGATGTTACCATGTAGAAACTGGAGCCCTTCACGATCCTCCTCCTCTTGGCTAGTTGTGGTATCTTGAAGATATGCTTAGGTGAGTCCTTAAATTCAGGAACACTAGCTATTTTACTCTTGCATATATTATTTCTTGATGTTGAACTCTTGATGCTATGAGGGTGAGCCTCGAAAGAGTCTTGACCCCCACTTATGTCTATGTTTAGAGGTGTTGTTGAACAAGTAATGTAATTATGTTATTTTCTTAACTCATGTTTGATTATAGTTATTTAAAACTTTCCTTAGTCCCATTATCCTATCTTTATTGTCTTGTTGTTGTTTAATTGCTTCCGCAACTAAGGATGTGTAAATGGTATGCTAGGCTTGTTTGGGGTCCCTTTGGGTTCCTTTTTCCATGTCACGTCTAGGTCCTAGGCTTGGGTCATGACACCTAGGTACCTAGACATGACATGACGAATGAAAAACCCAAAGGCAACCCAAACATTTAAGACATAATTCTAAGCGAATATAAAAACAAACATTCAACACATAGTTCTAAGGAAATAAGAGCTTATGACTCATATGTGGGATAAATATGGGAATGGGATTTAGACGAATCACATAGTAAGCAATCTCTTAGGAAAGGGCAAGTATGACTCAAGCTATGAGGAAGTTGGGACATAGGATTTTCATCATCTTCCATCAACATGACATAACATCAAATAAAATCACATAGGGGATAGGGGATATGGTCTAAAGGATAAGTCTCCAAAAAATCTCAAACATCTCATAGTATGGTATCCAACAACACCACTAAGTATGAATAGGACAGGGGCCAAGGCATGTCCAAGGATCACCCTCAAGTTCTAAGTAAGTTAATTGAAGTAAATTCTCAACATAAGTAATATAGAAGTAGGATATTGTCCCTAAACTAGAGGTCTCACCATAAAGATAATCTTTACAAATCCAAGCTAGCCGCGTGAAGGATATTGAGGAGCACCGGTACATACATGGTGAAATCATGTAAGCAAAAGTATGCACTAGTACTTTGGATGTACTAGTATGTGCACATGAAATGCAACAATAGACAATAAGCCTTATAAACAAGATGCATAATCGTATTCACTAGAACATAAGCTCAATATGGAATGCATGTGTATGCTTAAATGAAAACTTGCATGAAACATAACCTCTTTATATGCTACATATGTGAGAGAAAACCATTTGAAGTTTAGAAATAAAAAGTTATATAAATATTAAGAAACAATTGGACATGACATAAATGAACCAGTATAATCATCATAAAAGTGAACTTAGGACCATAAAGAGAGCATGAACATGTGAGAGAGCAGCCTTTAACTAACATAAACCTGGTGAAAGGGGAACATCCATAAAGCCTAAGTGTATCCACTAAAGGTAGCTTATGAGCAAGCCTCTACGAACAAGTACTCTAGAAATCAACCTCTACTAATGGGTGACTATTATTTCTTATAGTAGAATGTAGTTATGGACAATGGGTTTATACTAATGGTCTCATGCCTAGCTAATAGGGAGTATTCACACCAATACCAAGGTCTACTCAGTGCTGAGTATGACTCTCATGGAATGACCATAGACATAAATCATAGAAACATCTAGTATGGAGAGCCATTCTATTAACCCATTCCATAAACATTTGGAAAGAATGGAGAGGTATTCCACTAATCCATCCCTTAAGCCTTTTAAAAGTAGTTCACCATCATCAGCATGGCTCCTAAATCTTATCTATATGTCTACTATCGGCCCATCATCATAATCTTGTTCCATGCCTCTATTATCGACCCATCATCATCTCACAAGCTTTACTAACCAGAGGATTTATACCTCAATCATTTATTTGTTCTTAAATTTATAAGACTAGTCTGATTGGATACATAAACATGAGTGCAATCATGACATCATAAGAGGTCTTTACATTGATGAATAATTTTCATAGGATTTCATCAAATTTCACAATATACTTTACATACTTCACCCCTTATACTATTCGTGAGCTAGCATACATATAGTAATACCCTTTCATCATACATAAGAGGCTCTCATCATTAGAAACCATTCGTAATTAGAAAACTTAATAGGATAATTGAGTGAGATGATGCATGCAACTTTAAATCATATAACTCAAGAGGACAATGTATGGAAATGTTGCAATTCATCAATTTAAATCATTCTTAAATAACCCACTATAAACATATACATGATCTTTCATTCTTGGACATAAAATCATGAAATTCATCTCATAAAATCATTAATTTAATCATAAACCACAGTAATATAAATTTCATAACTTGATAATCATAAAATAAGTCATAATTGAAAACCCTTGAGATCATTCATACAATTAGATGAAGAATCTATAATATTTCATGTTTAATTGGATAATTATAAAGAGCCCATAAGAAATCAGCATTTAATTTCAATTGAATTTTGAAAATTAGTTTTGAGACTCCAAGTGTGGAAGAACCCATGGATGAAGAAATCCACATACTTTTGCTCCTAAAAGCTTGAAGAAGAAATCTTGAAAACTTTTAGAAACCTTTTTATGACTTTATGTTCGATGGAGGAAGCTTAATCTCTAATGGATTTGAGAGAATTTGATGAAGGACCTTATAGAGAAGTTAGAAAGTATTTAAGGGTGTTTAGAGAGAGAAATAAGGCCTAAAAATAGATAATTTTGAGGGTTTACGTGTATATAGGTGATATGTCTCAACTAAGTTTCCTGACTTAAAATAAAACTCAAAAATTTTGAACTGTGGGGGAATAGGTGCACGATGTGCCTCTATCACGGACCCTACAGGTTTGTACAGTTTTATCAAAAAATAATTTATGACATGGACAACCTATACATCGTAGGTGACTATTTTCCTATTCAATTTTGCCCCCTAAATAGAATATGTAGTCATATTTGTGTAATAACACATGAACTTCAAGATTTTAAAAAAATATATATCATAAGATCTTTTTGAGCTACATTGAAGGTGTTACAATATCCCATAGGAACATTCTTCCTCGAATGTGAACAAGCTATTATGAATAGAGTGGAGCAACACTATAAGCTTCTTATGAATACATTGATATAAATCAAACATTTTTTTCGAGGAACTTTCAAAGTATCCAATATGGACATCATTTTAAAAGCATGAGGAGAACATTTTCATAATTACACATGAAAATTAAATCAACTCACTCTATGAGCTTGCATGCATAATAAGTAACTTGTCAAGACTAAAATAAATAATGCATGAGAATGAACATGAACTACCATTATTACCAATATGCGAACACAATAACTTACCAAAACATAAATAATAGCACCATAACCTATGAAACCATTTAGTACCAACCATCACCATATTTAAGAAATCACCTACATATGGGGCATAGTATTATAACTCTCTCTCTCTCTCTTCCCTTGCTAATGGCCATCAGACAATCCTTTCACTTGTACGCTAACTTACCTCACTCAAAATAAACTTCTTGACCCACCAAGCACTGTCCTAGGTTCATCTTACAACACTTGTCATAAGTAAGATATTTGTTTCTTTCCTTCTTACTCCTAGCCTCTAGAGTCTTGGTAAATAATGATCTACCCTCATCAAAATGAGCTCTCTTCAAATCTCATGATTTCATATATGTTCTCATTTCTTACTTACTTTACATAAGTCATGAGCCTTGAAATATCCATTTCCTTTACTAGCATAGCGGTTCATTACTTTTGGGCCAGCAAGTCAGATAGTCTCGAATGAATTTGCTCATTCTTTCCTAGGGGGTTAGTGATGAATCACGGGGCATACTATAAGAGTTGAGTGAATTTAAGGGAATACTCCTCACACTCATATTACCTTGTTTAAGATTGATAAATCCTTGCATCTGAGCTTCCCTCAACTCTAAGGGAAAGAAATAATCTAGGAATGCATCCTTAAACTCTCCCCAAGAAGTAGCACCCAAATCTTCTCACCTCTCACTCTTATATTGATTATACCATATTTGAGCAACTCCTTTTAATTTTAAGGCTTCTAACTCCACCTTTTCCTCCGTAATCACACCCATAATGACCAACACCTTGTGCACCTCGTCCACAAACTCTTAAGGATCTTCTGATATGCTATCAAAATATATCACTTTTGATGCTTAAAACAAGGAATTTTGTGTGTTCTCAATATGATATTAGTAGGTTTTATATGTTTTTATGTTTGTTTTGCAGGATTTCAAGGTTGGCACAGTTCTTGGGCAAAAGTGTAGAAATTGCTGAAGTTATTGAAGTTGAAGATCCACGAGACCCTTTATGAGCCATAGAGCACTCTACGAGCTATAAAGGAGGTTTTGTGTGCAATTTAAGTGAAAGGTGCATTTCTAAAGTTGAGTCTACGAACATGTAGATGAGTTGTAGAAGACTTTACGAGCAGTAGACTTAGTCTAATACCCTGAGGATCAGAACATGGGGATTTTCTAAAATTCCATCAGATGGAACCCCCTACGGGCTGTAGAACGGTGTCATAGAAGACAAGACTAGAATTGAAGAAATAGTTCACGAAAGGTTGACTGTTAGCTATAAACTGTTATACAATCCACAGAGTACTTTGTAGAGCCTACTGACCCAGTTATCCTATTTCATTTTGGCTTTGTATTTAAAACACTATAAATAAGCTTTTAGGTGATTTTTCTAAGCATATCAAAGGGAGAACCAAAAAGAAACATCAAAGAGTTTGAGAAACACTTGTAAACTAGAGAACAGAAATCATTAGAGAATTTGAGAAACACCCATAAATTTTTAATTTTCATTTCTTAATTCAATCTTGTGATTCTCATTGAAGTGTTGGATTTTCTTGTGCTTAATTCTCTTGTGTAAGTACTCAATATGTTATTCAAAGTCATAAACCTTACATTTACACTGACCATGAGTAGCTAAATTCACAACTAGCGTTGTGAGAAGCATGAAGAACTAACAAGGTAAAACTGGATAATTTGTAATTCTTGAAAAGTGTGTATGAATATATTAATTAATACTCTTCATATTGAATGCTTTCTAATGGTGTCCAACATTAGAACTCATCTAGTCCTATTGACTGGATCAAGGTAGTAATGAATAGGAAAAGAGATTAATCAACAGGATTCGATTGATGTTTCTGATCTAATTAATCGAACTGGGCCAAGGGGAGGTTGTACTGGGATAATAGGTAAAAGTTAGTAATGTCACACTTCGGTGATAGTCCAAATCACATTGTGAAATTTGCCTCTCGCCAGGGCCAAAGGGCTGGTGAACTTAACTTACCATTCTTCATACTACACACTGGAAAAAAATTCAATTAGCTGGTAATTGAGTTAGCGAATCATGGGGAACACAATACCCTAATTTCTCTGCATATTGGTTTAATACTTGTCTATGTTTAGAAGTAATTTTACTAGTTATTATAAAACTCCCCTCCCCACTTGGAGAGATAAGTTGGTTAGTAAACCGGAATGGCAATTTTATTATTCTATGTATACCTTATTCCCAGTTGGATTCGACCCTATCCTTTGGTTTGGTTATTTATCTTTACAATGACCACTTTATACTAAAAAATAAGGTGTACCTTGGGCAACACCAAAATTTTGGCATAGTTGCCGGTGAATATGGCTAAACTTGTCTAATTCAAGTAATTTATGAATTAATCCTTATTTTCCTCATTTTACATTTTATGTTTTTTGTTTTCTTTCAGTGTATAGGTGTAGTGTATCCCCAACACATGAAGTTGAGGCATACCCTTGACTCCGTTCGACCTAGAGATCTAGAAAAGACTAAGAAGAATGGCCTAAGATAATGCAAAAAATGTGGCAAATGAAGTTTTGAACCAAAATGAGAATGAGAAAGCAAATAATGACGACCCATCTCTTCGTGAGAATATTGCTCCAAAGTCACAGGGATTCAAATCTGAAGCTTATCAGTGGAATCAATATCGTCTGAACCCTATGGATATGGAGGTTACTGGAGCTATTGTGTTACCACTACTACTAGTTGACACAAAGTTCACGGTCTTGGGTGGTTTGCTTCAGACACTGCAAAATCGGGAGTTATTGCAGGCGTACTATCAGAGGATCCACATAGTCATCTACACAATATTGCATTTGTCTATAAGAGTGTGATTGGAACACAAAATCTATCTATGGATGCTGTGGGACTTAATGTCTTCCTATTATCTCTGACAGGCAATGCAGCACTATGGCTATTCGAGCTCCTACAAGTTTGATCGCCACTTGGGATGAGTTATAGAAGGCCTTTTTCGAAGAGGTACTTCTCAAGATCGGAGAAGCTCAAGTTGAAAGACAAAATCAACAATTTTGAGCAACTTCATGGTGAATGGATCAGTATGAATTGGGAGCAGTTCACATAGTGCTTGAGGTGTGTCCCAGACCATAAAATTATTGATGATGCCTTGGTGAGATCTTATATCATGCCCTAGACAAGAACGATCAATCCTGTGCTGATACAATTATGGGGGGCACGTTCTTAGATCAACCATTTGCAAGGGTGGCTGAAAGAATGGAAAAGGTTGTAAAAAAGAATTGTGCATAGAGGCAAAGAGAAAGAGCATCTATCAAAAGAGCATGCTCTTTCAGTATTAGTTTGGAGCAAGCTAAAACAAATGAAGAGATTATGGAAGAGCTTGGTTGAATCTGTATAGGCATGGAGGTGATGATGAAGCAAAATCAGGATTGAGTTAATGAAGTTGTACATTAGCCTTTATGAACACCCATGTATGACGATCTCTACTTTGAGGAGGATAATTGCTTCATTACTGATTAGATGAGGGGTTTATGGACCAATGTCCAAGTGTCTAATCAGGAGTATTGTCAACAAGGTCAAGGAACCTAATGTCGAAGCTATAATTGAGATATAGATTTAAGAGATAACCATGAAGTTACTATAACAGGAATCAAGGACAAGATAGGGATACAGATTGGGGTTGTAGAGATAGATAAAGAAATGACCCTTATATTCCACGACACAACCGTAATGGCAGTGCTAGTAGTTCGAGAGTTGAGGAGATGTTTGACCATCTGTTGAAGAAAGCTGAAACATAAGATGAGACTCCAAGGGGGATGAAATCTGACATTTCTATCATAAATTAGAAAATTAAGTCTCATTCTATTGCTTTCAAATATCTTGAGCAACAGTTTGGCAAGATTCAACTGAACTCAATCACTGTTAGAGAGGTACACTACCTAGCAACAAAGTTCAAAACCTAAAGAATAAAGGATAGTGCATGACAGTTACTGCTCATTATGGTAAGAGTATTATTAATCCTCCCATGTTAGCAGATGAGGATGATGTTCAAGAGGAGATAGTTGAGGTCCAGGTTGTGGATACTAGAGACGGTTGTGGTAAGGATGAGGTGAGTGATGCTATAGAGGTGGCACAGAAGCTAAAGCCCATTCCTAGGTCTCCTCCTCCCTTCCCTAAGAGAATTAAAAAGAAAGAGGAGGAGGCCAAGTTCAAGCACTTTCTCTTCATGTTGAAACAACTCTCCATCAACATCCCTCTCATTAAGACGTGTGAGAAAATGCTAGGGTATTCAAAGTTCATGAAGGACCTGGTAACAAAAAAAGTGCACTGTAAGTCAAGAGCTCTCCTACGAGCTTTACCATTATAGTCTAATTGCTATGAGGTCCTTGGTTCAAAAGTGAGAGATCCTAGTGCTTTCACTATACCTTACACTATTGTAGATGTAGAGTTTACAAGGGCATTATATGATCTTGGTGCTAACATAAATCTAATGCCCCTTGTAGTCTTCTAGAAGCTAGGACTGTTAACCCCTACTCTGACGAGCATATGGTTGTTGATGACTAATCGCATGGTTAAGAATCCTGTGGGTATACTTTATGATATGCTTGTGAAAGTTGAGAAATTCATATTCCTCACAAACTTTCTGATCCTAGATTGCAAAGTCGATTTTGACATCCTAATCATCTTGGAAAGGCCATTTCTAGCAACTGGTTGAGCACTAGTAGATATAGAAATTGGTCCACTCAGGTTTAGATTGAAAATAAAGAATTTGTCTTCAATATCTGTCAGTCAACAAAGGGTCTAGCTGATTTGAAGAAGGATATTTGGACAATTAGTGAAGTTTGAGTAACCAAGTTATCCAAGTTATTCTGCAACAATAAATCAAGTACCACTTAGGAGGCAACCTAAGGTTTTTGATGTAATAGTTATAGTTGTAGCTTAGTTTTTAGCTTCTGCACTCGTAAGTAGTTTACTTTCTCATATTTTGGTTGTAATATTGGACATTGGGCTGGTTGTATATAGGGTAACAATTTGTTCTATGAAAAATGTGCAGGTACATGGCTAAGTCATAGACACTTATATTGCGAAAACATTATGCACTCTAGGTCTTGATCCAACTTTATGGGTCATAGATAAAACTATGGGTCGTGAATGGGGCTTGTGGACCAAGGTAAGTTTTCTGATCGAGGTTTGGATGATCAACTTTATGAGTCCTATATTAATCTATGACTCATAGACTAGTTCATGAAACTCAATCCTCAAAACTAGTGTTTGGACCTTCTACAAAATCATCATTTACGAGTCGTGAAATACTATATGACCTGTAATTAGGCTTTCATAGAGTTTGGGCCCATTAGTTTTGATTAACCTGGTCAACCTATAAATAATGGGGTTAAAATACTTTGACCCTATTTGTGCACTAAATTATGAATCAGACCCGAAAAACCCTTACCCCACCTTTTTCGATCACTGATGGCATCACCCCTACCATTTTCGATAAGTTTTCCAGCGAACCTAGGGTTTCACTGTTCCATTTCCTCCTTTAATTTCCTATGATTTGGTCACTCAATTTGATAAATTTTTGTCTTTAAAATACCATTTATTTACCAATTATTAGGTAATTAGGTTGAACCTAAATTGTCGGGTATGATTAATAGAGACATAAACCCATGTGTGCAATTGGTGTGCTTGAGAGTTGAAGGATATGGTGGTCAATATGTGAATAAGTGTTTATGCCGAAAATTTATGTATTTGCCTGCCCTTATGTTTTGAGTGATGTGTTCAAAAAACTATGTAATCACACACCTTTTGAATTAAATTGATTGTGTGCATTGAAAATTCAGTGTGTGATAGCATGTGTTTGTAATTTTAATGTTACTTCATTCAAACAGGGCAGTAGGATTGGAAAAGCATGTTAGATAATTTTTGATGGGGGTATATGTGGAAATTTTCATGTGGGGTGTTGAGTTGTTTTGGTAAGATACATGTGGGGTACGTGTGTATTGCTTCGATGCTGACAAAGTGTCTGAAAAAGTCATATAAGGTCTATATTTATTGACTGAGAAACTTAGGTGACTGATTTTTCTAGTATACAAGTGTCATGACCCAATCCTATGACTTAGACGTGACACGACGAATGGGGAACCCAAAGGAACCCCAAATAAGCCTCTTAACTTGTCCTTACACATCCTTGGCTGTGTAAGCATATAAAAGACATATAGATTAAGAATAGGGACAATAGGGCTAAGGGAAATCCTTGCATAAACGTCATAATCAAGAGTTAAGAGTCAAGACTCATACATAAATACACAAAATGTCCAACAAGCACCTCTAATAGATAGATAGAGCGGGGGCCAAGACAAAGCTATTGGGATCACCCTCATAGTCAATTAAATATAAGAAAGTGTTTCAATACAAATCAAGAGAAAGAACATAACCCAAGGTCCCCAAAGTGGAGGACTCACCAACAAGGTTGGAATAACACCATCTAACCACGTGGAGGAGGAGGAGGATCAACTTGAGCACCGGTCCCTACATAATGATATCATGTATGAAAGAGTATGTGTTAGTACGTTTGAATGTACTAAGTATTTGGGATACAATGCAATAAGAGATAGGCTTCATGATCAATATGTATAACAATAGGCAACAGGCATAACATAGCAATACGACACGTACAATCAATGCATAAGTAAAGCATGCTTAAGTAAGCCATGCTCATATAAGGTATCATATGTAAAGAATAGACCAAGCTAGATTTCCAAGGTATAAACCCCTTGGGGTTAGTGATGATGCGGCCCCATTACTCAGGTGGATGAGTACTAACCCTCATCTCGGTTGGTGATAAGTGCTGCCCCATCACCAAGGTGAATGAGTATGCACCCTCATCTCGGTTGATGAGTATAAACCCCTATCTTGATTAGTGATGATGCCACCCTATCACTAGGTGGAGAAGTACTAACCCTTCCCTCGGTTATCCGGCTCTTGTCCCCCCAGATCGGACATGGTCTAATGAAACACTTTATATAGAGTTCATTATATGCATAAGATCACTTTGTCGTAATAAAATTAATCGTATTATATACATAAGCTCTTTTCATCATCCTACTATCATTCAGATTATAACTCATGCTTTGGACCTTCAATTCCTCCAGAAACCCTAGCCAAATATTTTATCAAACACTTGAGCGGGGGGTGTAATGGGGGAAAAATACCATGCAATTTAGAGATGAAATCATGCAAGAAAATCTGTTGTAAAACTATCAATCAACACCTTGCAACACCCCTAAGACATTAACATCAAAACCCTACATCAAATTATTATTAGATCCAATATTTAGAGCTCAAACTATGCTAAAACAACCATACTTTTATGAGCTAAAATGCTGTGCATTAAATTACTTAATACAAAAGACCCACATGTAAAATCAACTTTAAATCATGCAAAATTAGTAAAATGGAGGCTTAGGCACCATGGGTGAAAGGACCCAATGGTTCAACGCCGCATAACTCAGCTTTGGAGTAGTCATTTGTAAAGGTTGAAGATGGAGGCTTGAATCCTTAAGAGAAACCTTGAATCCTTAAATCCAACCTCAAACCAACCCAATGGTGGTCTACAACATCTCCCATAAAGAGCCTCAAAAGGAGCCATACCGATGCTAGAGTGATAGCTATTGTTGTAGGAAATCTCAATCAATGGAAGATGGTCATCCCAACTACCTTTAAGCTCTAAGACACAAGACCTAAGAATGTCCTCAAGTGTTTGAATTGTCCTTTCGGCTTAGCCATCCATTTAAGGGTGGAAGGCCGTACTAAGGTGAACTTTGGTACCAAGACCACTTTTGAAATGACCTCCAAAAGTGTGAAGTCAATTGTGCACCCCTGTGCAATATGATGGATAAAGGAACCCATGTAACCTTAACAACTCATGGATGTACAACCTTGCATACTCTTTAGCCCCTAATGTATTCTTGACCGGTATAAAGTGAGTCAACTTCTTCATCCTATCTACCATCACCCATATGGAACCGAAACCCTTCCTAGTCTTGGGCAACGCAATTGTGAAATCCATGTTAATCACTTCCCACTTCAAAGTAGGAATCTCTATGTCTTGGATTAGGCCACCAGGCCTTTGATGTTCATCTTTGACTTGTTGAAAACTCTCGCAACTAGAAATAAATTTGGCAATGTCCCTTTTCTTGCCTCCCCACCAATACACATCCCTCAAGTCTCTATACATTTTGGTGGAACCGGGGTGGATAGAATAAGAAGAGTTATGGGCCTCATCAAGAATTCTCTCCCTCAAACCATCAATGCATGACACACACAACTTACCGTGGTATCTAATGGCCCCATCTCCCACTTGGGAGAAAATCTCTATTTTTCCCTCTTTCACGAAGGCCTTTAATTCAAGCAAGGAGGAGTTTAGATCTTGTTTTCCTATCACCTCATCAACCAAAGGAGATTTAGAACCATCAATAACAACAATACCATTACCCACATCTTCCAACCTTACCCCCAATCTATGCACTTCCCTGGCCATCTCCTATCACCACCATCCATATGAGTTAGGCAACACATGGACACCTAACTGAAAACATTCACCATAGTATTTGATTAAGCGGATAGTAATGCATGCTCATATCATAGTGCTTAAGGAGTTCTAGCCACCTTGTTTGTCAAGTTAAGATCTTTCTATGTGAAGACATATTGAATGCTCTTATGATCGGTGAAGACATCAACATGCCTAACATACAAATAATGTCGCCAAATCTTTAGTGCAAACACCACGACAGCTAATTCAAGATCATGGGTAGGGTAATTCTTTTCATGCACCTTGAGTTGTCTAGACGTATAGGCTATGACTTTACTATTTTGCAATAGTACGCAAACCTCATCCACTCTAGATGCATCACAATACACCATAAAAACCTCAATCTAATCTGGTAATAACAACATAGGAGCGAGAGAAAGTCTATCTTTCAATATCTAGAAGCTTTTTTCACATTCATCGCTCCAAGAAGCTCCTAATATCCAATGGGGTCAATGACCTAGGCTAATTCCTAATCACATCAATCTTCTTAGGATCCACTTTAATGCCATCCTCTGACACCACATGGCCAAAGAATGCAACCTCCCCCAACCAAAACTTATACTTGTCTTTTTTAGCATACAATCTATCATCCCTCAATCTTTGCAACACAATACTCAAATGGCCTATATGCTCTTCCCTACTATGCAAATAAATCAAAATATTATCAATGAAAACCATAGCAAATGAACCAAGGTAGGGTTTGAAGACCCTATTTATTCGGCCCATGAAGATGGCCAGTGCATTAGTCAATCAGAAGGACATCCTCACTAATTCATAGTGTCCACATATAGTCTAGAAGGTCGTCTTGGGAATATCACACTCCCTAACCCTCACTTGATGGTACCTGGACCGAAGATCAATCTTAGAGAAAATGCTAGCCCCTTGCAATTGGTCAAACAAGTCACCAATTCTTGGAAGAGGACATCTGTTCTTTATAGTGACCTTATTGAGTTGCTTGTAGTCAATGAACATCCTAAGTGACCCATCTTTCTTCTTCACAAACAACATCGGAGTGCCCCAAGGGGATTGGCTAGGTTTAATAAATCCATTTTCCAACAAGTCTTTCAATGGTTCCTTGAACTCCTTCAACTCCGCGAGGGCCATACGGAAAGGGGGAATAGAGATAGGTTAAGTGTCGAGAAGGAGATCAATGCCAAAATCTATCTCCCTTTTGGGAGGGACACCGGGGAGGTCATTTGGGAAGATATCAAGGAACTCACTTATAACCAGAATTGACTCAATGGAAGGGACTTTGGATTCCATATCTTTATCCCTCATAAGATAATATAAGTACCCCTTGGAAATCAATATATGGGCTTTAATGCATGAGATGAACCTACCACTTACTACCACATCATGATTTTCCCATTCAAGGATGGGTTCATTTGGTAATTGAAACTTGACCCTACGGGTTCTACTATCAATAGAAAAGCACAGTAGGCATGCAACCAATCCATCCCAAGAATAATATCAAAATCAACCATATCTAATTCAACAAGATCACAAGGTAGGATTTTATACAAGATGCAAACCGGGCAATTTTTATACACCCTCCTACCAATAATAGATGCACCAATAGGAGAAGACACTTCATATAACTCATGTAATAACTTTGACATGGAACCTTTTTGCAACAAAGGTGGTTACAAAGGAAAGGGTGGCACCTGGATTAATTAAAGCATATACATCAAGATCAAAGATTCTCAACATACCGGTAACAAAATCCGGGACCTCACCAACCCTTTGACTCCTATGTAGAGCATAAAACCAATTATGCCTTGGAGCATAATCTTGTTGACAACCTCTACCCAATGGGACCACATTTACAACCCGAAGCTTGCTTTGATTTCTCAAAAAATCTACTTTCTTGTAACCGATCTCCCTACAACCATAACATGCACTAGTATCCTTCAAACATGGGCCATTATGACTTTTCGCACATCTAGTACACACATCATTAGGAACCATACCACCATTACCTTGAGGTATAGGAAAGTCATTAGAAAACTCCCTATTTGTAGCATGAGGAGGCCTTTGGCCTTGTGGAAGTCAAACACTCTTCTAGAACTTGCCCTCAAAATGGGACCTTTTGGCGTCATGTCCCCTTCATTTTCTCAACTTCACTTCTTCCATTTGCTTGTCATATATCATCAATCGAGATAAGTCCATGTCACCAATAAGCAAGGTGGATCGACATTCTTCACTCACTAAGTCGGAAACCCCTATAACAAACTTGTTCATCCTTAACCTAGAGTCGGCCACCAAGTGAGGAACATACTTTGATAGTTGATTAAATTTGAGGGCATATTCCCTCAAACTCATATGACCAATGCAACTAACTTTGCTTCCCTAAGCTCAAAAGGGAAGAATCGATTAACGAAGGCCAATTTGATTTCCTCCCAAAGCACCACATGGCCATTACCTTTCTTACCCTTCCAATGATCATAGTAAATTTGGGATACCCCTTTGAGTTAGTACTCCTCCAATTCCACATTCTCATTTGGCCTAATACCCATGATAGACGAGATTTTGCAGACCTCATCAATGAACTTTTGTGGATCTTCATCCACCTTTGATCCATAGAAAGCCAAAAGATTCATCCTCATAAAATCTCTTACCCTAGCTCCCAGGTTAGTAGCATGAGGGGTTAGGGCCCCTTGTTAGACTTGGTTGGCCACCACTTGGGCAAGCATAGTAAGAGCATCCCAGAGCTCACCATTAGTAGGTTGCTTCTCAGGAGTTTGGCATATCTTCCTTTAGAGTTTGGCATGATCTAGCATAGAAAAGAACAATCCTTCGGGGGGAGGGGATCTCATACCAACTCTACAGCATGACTTAAAACATGAGGAAGGGAAACATTTCCTAAAATGTCTCATAGCCTCTAAGTTATAGTCATTGCGCACTTGACAACCATGAATAGGAATCTAAGTGATGAGATGTGTTGGACTCTGAGGATCTATCAACCTAGTGCTCTGATACCAAGTTTGTCATGACCCAAGCCTAGTATTTGGATATGACACTACAAATGGGGAAGCCAAAGGAACCCCAAACCAGCCTCTTAACTTGTCATTACACGTCCTTGGTCGCAGAAACATATAAAAGACATATAGATTAAGAATAGGGACAATGAGGCTAAGGGAAAATCTTACATAATCCTCATCATCAAGAGACAAGAGTCAAGGCTCATACATAAATACACAACATGTCCAACAAGCACTTCTAATGCATAGATAGAGCGGGGGCTAAGACAAAGATACCAGACTTACCCCATAGTCAATTGAACACAAGAAAGTATCTCAATACAAGTCAAGAGAAAACACATAAACCAAGGTCCCCGAAGTGGAGGACTCACAAACAAGCTTGGAATAGCACTGTCTAACCGCGTGGAGGATGATGATGATCAATTTGAGCACCGGTCCCTACATGGTGACATCATATAGGAAAGAGTATGCGTTAGTACGTTTGAAATGTACTAAGTATGTGGGATGCAATGCAACAAGAGATAGGCTTCATGATCAACATGTATAACAATAGGAAATAAGCATAATATGGAAATATAACACGTACAATCAATGCATAAGTAAAGCATGCTTAAGTAACCCATGCTAATATACGGTATCATATATGAATAATAGACCAAGATAGATTTCCAAGGTATAAACGCCTTGGAGTTAGTGATGATATTGCCCCGTCACTTAGGTGGATGAGTACTAACCCTTATCTCGGTTGCTGATAATGCCATCCCATCACCTAGGTCAATGAGCACAAACCCTCATGAGTATAAACCCTATCTTGGTTAGTGATGATACCACCGATAACTAGGTGGAGAAGTACTAACCCTTCCCTCGATTATTCGAGCTTTTGCCCCCTCCCCCCCGGATTGAGCATGGTTTAATGCAACACTTTATATAGAGTTCATCATATACATAAGCTCACTTCATCATTATGATATCAATCGTATCATATACATAAGCTCTTTTTATCATCATAACATCATTCACGTCATAACTCATGCTTTGGACCTTTAATTCCTCAAGAAACCCTAGCCGAATATTTTATCAAACACTTGGGGGTGTATAATAAGGGTAAAAGACCATGCAATTTAGAGATGAAATATGTAAGAAAATCTGTTATAAAAACATAAATCAACAACTTGCAACACCCCCAAGACTTTTACATCAAAACCCCACATCAAATCTATCTTTAGATCCAAGATTTAGAGCTCAAAACATGCTAAAACAACCATATTTTCACGAGCTAAAATCACTATGCAGTAAATTCCTTATTACATAAGACCCACACATAAAATCAACTTTAAATTATGAAATATTAGTAAAAAGGAGGCTTAGGCACCATGGGTGAAAGGACCCAATGGTTCAACACCATATACCTTAGCTTTGGAGAAGTCTTTTGTGAAGGTTGAAGATGGAGGCTTGAAACTTGAAGAGAATCCTTAAATTCGGATGAGGGTTTTGAGTTTTGAAATTCGAAGTGTAAATACGAATAAGTGTTTTGGGGAGTACTGGAAAATGTTTAGGATGATATAAGGGTGCAATTTGACTAAGTAAATATAAAAATACATTTGGGAAACCTAGGCCTAACACTTAGAATATTTTTGACCGCATAGGAAAACACTGCCAGGCGAAAAACACATCTCCGCATCGCAAAGAGGATGTAGAGAGGAATTTATACTAAAGCACACCCAAGGCGTGTCACGAAGGCATCACAACAGCTCACTAGAAATTGTCCCTTAAAAATTTATAATTGCTATTCTTTCGCTCTTAAATCGAGGTTAGACCCCTTTTCACCTAATTTTGACCCCTGATCACAAATATGAAGTTTGATTTTCAAAATAACAAACATTTTATTCGATATATGGAAATCAAATTTTGGGCATTTCGAGGCACATTTTTGGGCACTTTTTTATTTTTGGATTTGCTTCAACAAGGGTCTTTTGAGGCAAATAGAATATTCCACAAGCTATTATTGCCACTCTTATGAAATTCCAAAAGAATAAATTTTTTGAAAACCCATTAGATGAGACTTCAATGAGTCATAGATTATTTTACGGCTAGTAGACTGGTCTCATGGATCTATGCTTGCAAAAGTTCAGACACTGAAATAATCTATGACTTATAGACCTTCTACAAATCATACCTAGTCTTGTAGATGCCGTTCTAGTAAACAAATATCGTAGAAACTATTTTAACAAGAGCATTCTACGGCACATAGTTTTCACTATGGTTCGTTGAAGTGCTTTTGTAGACCTTCTGTATTCAAGCCTGATATATTTTTGCATTTTGTTTCTTGACCTGTGGGGCTAACCATGTTGCTTAAATGTGTATGTTTCACGTATGATGGCCCCAAAGCTGAGATGCAAAGATATTAGGGACATACAGAAAATGCTCAGAGATGAGACAATAGAGAAGGAGGAGACCCCCGCGGTTAGTGGATCACTCGAGGAGCTCAGCATCCGACCTGACCTGAATGCGGATAGACCACAGATATAGGTTGCCACCAGACTTAGGCAGACCTAGTCTCAAGCCATTTTTATTCGTACTCCCTAGTCTAGTGAGTGAGGAATCAACAATAGAAGCTTTATCCATATGACTCCATCCAGAGAGGATTCAGACTTAGAGTCAGGATCTAGCAATAAGTCAGAGACAAAGTCCTTTGCTGTACTACCACCGACATCACTAATCGGTGATGTGTTGCGGGTATGCGGGATATCTATATAGAAGGCGTGTAGAGCAATCAGCAAGGAAAATATCATCTCCTCTGGATTAGACAGTGTCTATTGTCTCCAGGACACCATTAGCAGATACAGCTCTAGTGACTAACCAAACCACTAGGGAGGTACTCCTCGACCATAGTTCAAGAGCTCTATGCATGTATGTATCCACAGTTCTTAGCACCCTTCCCAAGGGGAAGAAGCCCCTAGTTCAGCCTAGACTAGCGCAGAACAAAGTGAGGGGATGACAGGTAGACATCTCAATGTCCACCAACCACTACATGTTGTTCGGGATCGAGTTTCCATCCCCCAAATCCATAGCAGACTATGACCCCCGAGTGAAGTACACAAGGGACTTAAGTCTAATGAAAGATCTAACCCATTAAGCTAGCTTAATGAGATAGGTGGCAGGTTTGATTGCTGAGCAAGGCTTAGAGCCTACATGGGTAGCCACTTATTCAGAGCCTATTGTGAAGGCTTCTCTCATTTTTCCTGTCAAATTTTGGTGGGACGTTGTGAGGTCATAGATCCTACCATAGCTTACAGGTAGAGTATTGATGTCGGAGCATGCATTTCTGGTTTCCAGCATCTTAGTTGGCTAAGAGATAGATTGGGCTAGCATCATCATAGAGCAAATTCACAAGGCATCTTTAAAGAGATCTACGTCCATCCCATTCCCATGCTTGATCTACTAGCTTTGTATAAAGTCGGGGGGTTGAGAGTCTACATAAGCTGGACTCATTGATCTAGGTTCAACACACTTTGGATGCTAGCCTGATTAAGGATGAGGAGAAGCCCATGGCACTCTGGTAGGAACCACACTAACTACCTCCCATGCTAGAGATGTTCATCGTAGAGCCAACTCATGAGGTTTGATCTACCACCACCACTGCTATTACTACATAGGAGAGGCCCCCATAGACTGAGACAGATGTGGAAAGGGGGTCTACTACTACTACTCCTACACCACAAGCTGCTTTGTCACAGACAACACCCACAGGCATAGTTTATGTGTCCACTACATCTATTCAGGCCATGGCACAACCCCTAGCTCACACTAAGTTTTAGTTGACTCAGTTTAGCAGATCAAGCCCTAGGTCCTCTAGGCGATTATGGATTTTGAGGGACGCATACAGGCATACTTGGTCACTACTATTCAAGACAAATTTTAAGCCGTGGATACCCATATTTATTCCTTCAAGTTGAGGGTCTAGTAAGACTTGAGTATAACACAACTAGTGCATATGACTGTTATACAAATGGAGATCCAGTAGCTTAGGGCTGATATGATAACAACCCAGACCTTACTAGTGGCATTCCCACAAATTATACCCCTAATGTTGGTGGTGGACTTATTTGCTCCTGAGGAGTTTTCAAAGCCTTTCCACAAGAAGTGGCCCCACATTGATGATGATCCAGATACATTGCAATTACATATGGGATTGACAGAGCAGGGGAAGCTAAAGCTTATCCTGAGGTAGTCTAGACAGGAAAAGGAAAGACGATAGGATCGTGAGCTCGAGAAGGTGAGACATGTTGGCCCTTCCAGTCAATGTTCTACTACTGAGGAGGCTACCATGTACGTTGAGGGAGGCTAGACTCAGCCACAAACTAGCGCTTATATGCATAGGTATGTTCTTTTTGACCCAGTTCTTTATTTTCTATTTTTTATGTGCATTGAGGATAATGCACCTCTTTTTCGATGGGGTGTGGGTAGTTATAGGCCTCAGTGAAGTCTAAGTAGCCTTGTCCTATTATTATCCTAAATTTTGAATCATAGGGTTTTCTTACCTATGTTCTTTTTTTCCATGGATATTTACTTTCCATTGAACCGGAATGTTTAGAATGTTTAAGTAGTATTGGTAGCATGTAGTACTGATATCTGTGGTATATTTGTCATTTTGTACCCTTTTGTGAAAAATGGTACCTACTAAATTTTTGATTAGTTAGTTCAGATAGCAACTATGCATGTTTAATTGTGTCAACAGTGCTTGTTTTGATAAGTCAGGATAAAATTGAGATGAAAAGCATGATGTGAGTGTCTGTGTTGATAGTGTAATTAGTGCAATGTGAGTGTGAGCTTGATTTTGTTAAATGCATGTATAGTGTATCGATTCAAAACTTGCCCTGTTGCTCTGATTAACACTTTAGGTTAGTTGGTTAGGAAGGTTCTTAGGCCATTTTTTATAACAGTCCACTTAGCCTAAAATAACCAACCAAATGTGTGTAAAAAAATTCCTTGATCATAATGTTTGAGCCTGACATATACCTTCTCTTTGTAAAACCCTACGTGACCTAGCCTTGTTAGGTGTAAAATCCTGAAATTGGCCCTGGTCCTTCTTTGAACGCTATGCACCTTTAAAAAGGCAAAAAACCTAAGTTGAAGATGGCTACCAAAGTGGCCCTAGTTCCGACGTTGGGTAATATGCACCTCAACTTATTCCAAAAGCCTAAGTTGAGGGTGGCTGATGTAAGAATAAAATAGAAAATGAGGGGGAAAGTTAGTGATACATAGAAAAGAATAAAAAAATGTACATTGGGTGCAAGAAAAATTAGTGATTCCTTATTTATCAACTACAAAGAAAAATGAAGTGTAAATACAAGGCAAAAAGTTGAAAAATGAAAAGAAAGCACCAAAAAAAGTTTGAAATAGGAGAAAGGGAGAATGGAATGAAAAGTAATAGTGTTGATAGGGAAGAAGTGTAGTAAAAGTAAGTGTCAAGGAGGGCCTTTAGTCACTATGTTACCAAAATATCATACCAAAACCCCCTAAGCCTACGTTAAAAGCCTGTAAAGTCTTAAAGTGATCCTAGTCCAAGTAGTCAAAGGTCTTAGTCATGTGTATAGGGGCAAGCCTATGATATTAAGTGTGATATTTGAATGTCTTTTGTGAGAGTGAGTAATCTTGTATAGTCCCAAGGTTATACCTAAAAACATCATTGTGAGTGAGTTATGGGACTTATTTTTGTGAGGGCACTTGTATTGCATTGTTAATATTTGACTTATGTAGTGATTGTGGATTGTTGATAGTTACCTCACTTGTCATAGTTGCATGCATTAATCTGTGTTGGTTTATTGGATAGCTATTTGATTATGTTTTGAAAAGTGGTGTGGGTCTCTGTGCTAAAGTTTGATGAGATGTATGCCATTAGATTGAGGTTTGTGTGTTACCGTGCTGCTTAGTATTGATTGAGTCCATCGTTTGAGGCTAAGCAACAATTTTAAGTTGAGAGTGTTGATGTGATGTCAAAATATAATACTTTGAATGCTTAAAACTTGGAATTTTATGTGTTCTCAATGCGATTTGGTAGATTTGATGTGATTTTATGTTTGTTTTGTAGGATTTTAGGGTTCGCACAATTCTTGCGAAAAATGTGCAGAAGTTGCTGAAGTTGAAGATCCACGAGATTTTTTATGTGATATAGAGTATTCTATGAGCTATAAAGGAGATTTTGTTTGCAATCCCAACAAAGGGTATATTTCTGAAGTTAATTCTACGAACATATAGATGAGCCATGGAAGACTTTATTAGTTATAGACTTAGTCCCATACCCTAAGAATTAAAAGATGGGACTTTCTAAAACTCGATCAGATGAAACATCCTATAGGCCGTAAACATTTTATGGGACTTAGAGGGGTGTCGTGGATGATAATTCCAGAATTGAAGCAACAGTACACAAAAGCTCGACTACGAGCCATAAACTATTATATGGCCCTAGAGTACTTCGTAGAGCCTACCGACCCAGTTGTCCTATTTCATTTTGGCTTTGTGTTTTAAACACTATAAATAGGTTTTTTTAAGTTATTTTTCATAAAGAACGAAGGAAGAACAAAAAAAAAACATTAGAGAGCTTGAGAAACACTTGTAAACTTTAATTTTTGTCTTCTAATTTCAATCTTGTAATTCTCATTGAAGAGCTAGATTTTCTTGTGATTAATTCTCTTGTGTAAGTGGTCAATTATTTTATTCAAATTTATAAGCCTTGCATTCACAATGATCATGAGCAGCTAAATCCACAACTAGGGTTGTTGGAACCATCATGAACTAACAAGGTCTAGTCGGATAATTCATAATTACTGAAAAATGTACATATATGTATTAATTAATTCTCTTCGTATTGAATGCTTTATAATGGTGGCCAACATTAGAACTCGCCTAGCGCTACTGACTGGATCATGGTAGTAATGAATAGAAAAAAGATTAATTTATAGGATTTGATTGATGTTTCTCATCTAATCAACTAAACTAGGCCAAGGGGAGGTTGTACTGAGACAATAGGTAAGGGTCAGTAATGTCATATTGTGGGGATGGACCAAATCACATAATGAACTTTGCCTCTCGCCTGGGCCAAAGGGTTTGGTGAACTTAACTTACCATTCTGCATACTATATAATAGAAAAGAATTTGATTATATGGTAATATTGTTTAGAGAATCATGTCTTATTTTACTAGTTATTATAACCCTCCCTCCCAAAAGGGAGATAAATTGGTTTAATGAACCCGAATTGCAATTGAATTCTTCTAAGTTTACCTTATTCCTTGTGGGATTTTACCTTAACCATGTTTAGGTTATATATCTTGATAATAATCGCTATGGCCTAAAAACAGAGGTATATCTTGGGCTACATCCTCCTCCTCCACCTTTGAACCATAAAAGTCAAGAAGGTTTTCCTAGAAAAATCCTTTACCTTTGAAGATGGCATGGAAGCATTCGTAACATTAGCACCTTGGTTGACTTGATTGGATAATATATGTGCCATCATGGTGAAAGTTGGCCCTGAAATCTTCCTAAGAAATGTTCTCCTCTTGTTGACGGGAGGGGCATGATCATCGGTATCATCCCTTTAAAAAGGTCCTCTTCTTGGTGGAATTTTCTAGAAATGACAAAAAGGGCATCGTTAGTTAGAGAAATAACCTTATATACTTCTATTAGCACGATATAAATCATAATGAAGTAAAATATTTCCTAAAATGCCTCATAGCCTTCAACTTATATATGTTGTGTGCTTTACTTGCATGAATAAGACTCTACTCGACGTGGTGTGTTAGATTTTCGAGGATGATTTATATATCTAGTGCTCTGATACCAAGTTTGTCATGACCCAAGCTTAGGGGCCTAGACATGATATGGCGAATGGAAAACTTGAATCCTATCCATAATTCTAGAGGGAATGAGGGCTTATGACTCATGCTACAGGGATGAAATAGGAATGAGATTTCTATGAATTTAGCAAGCAAGTACTAAGGGGAGGGTAAGTATGACTCAAACTATGCGAAAGTAGGGACTTAGGACTTTCATCATCTTCTATCAACATTACATAACATCAAATAGCATCACATAGAGGATAGGGTCTGAAAGCTTAAACATAGAATAGTGGGTACATAACATAGCATAGTATGGTATCCAACAACACCTCTAAGTATGAATAATATTGGGACAACACATATCCAAGGTTCACCCTCAAGTACTAAGTAAATGAAATAAAGTAAAGTGTCAACATAAGCAAGATAGAAGTATGATGTTGTCCCTAAACTAAAGGACTCACCACAAGAATAATCTTCACAAATCCAAGCTAGCCACATGAAGAATATCGAGGAGCATTTTTCCCTATATGGTGAAATCATGTAGGAAAAAATTATGCATTAGTACTTTAAATTACTAGTATGTGCGTGAAATGCCCTAAAAAGTGCCCGAAAATGTGCCTCGAAAAAATCCATAATCATAATTTCATATATCTCAAAATTCGTTTGTGATATCGATAATTCAACTTTATATTCTTGAGCAGAGGGAAATATGAATGAAAATAGGTATAACCCCAATTTTAGAGAACCCATAGCAAAATTTTATTTTCGCCAACTTTGTAATTTCCCCTGGCAGTTTGCGTTGGCTCCGCGATGCGGATCCATTGCAAAATAGTGTTGTGACTTCCTTAATTTTTAGTTGTGGCCTAACATTGGTGTCTTGGACCCAATTCCTTTCTATCCATAAAAACATCAATACGTAGTTATTTTTCAACCCCATATCATTCAAGACATTTCCCAAAATCTTCTCTAACACAACCAAATATTTCACCCAAATTCAAGTGTCCCAAACTCATTTCGAATCTTAAAAAATTCATTCAAGCTTCATGTTGTCATTCAAATCTTTATCAAGGAAATCTCCAAATTTGAGGTATATGGGTTTCAACCATTGGGTCTTTTCACCCATGGTGCCCGATCTTCCTACTATATGAAATTTGCATGTTTTCAGGTTGTAGTATCTATGAGAATCTTTTATTATGGATTACAAGCATGACATATATTGGGGTTTTATGAAATATTGATTAAATATGCATGTTTATCTATCTCAAGCTTATACTATGAGTTGGTTTTGTCTATTGATAATATGTATGGTTTGGGTTATGAAACAATGATCTATTATGTGATTTGATGATGAATTTTGATGTATTTCACATGAGGGTTTTGCAATATGTTTGTGGGTTAATTTGCATTGAGTTTTCTCACATGATTTCACTCTTGAATTGCATGGTGTTGAATGAGCATTACACACCCACCAAGTGTTTGGTAAAATATTAAGTTAAGAATTCTCAAGATGTGTAAATGTTTTACAAGTCAAGTGACTTCATGATGAATATAGGCTATCAAGTATGTTATAAGTTTATGAAATACCTATGACTATGCAAGTACGAAGTTAAGCCCTAATTTCAAAGATTTTACTTCTTATGATCCTTTGATGTTAATGCAAGGGTAATGTTTGATGACGATGATCTATTCTCATGTTTCAAGTTAGGCTCACCATTAGAGGTCAAGTATGTTAGAGCTACTCATGTCATGATTCTATGTTTATTGTAAGTTATTAAAGTATGATTATTCCATGGGATTGGACATAACATTGATAGATAGAGGGTTTGCTCTCTTTTCTTGAACTATGAGACAACATAGGATTATGTTATAACTTTGCTATACTAGTGGACCCATTTAGTGCACTTTCTCTTAAAGGTCTTCCCCAAATTGGAAAGCCTCCCGTAAGAAGAAGTTTCTCATGAAATCCTTTTCAAAATAGGACATGTTCCCATAAGGAAGGTTACATCTCAGAAATAGTATGGGCTCTCATAAGGTGGAGTATGGTTTACCTTGGCAAGTAGACCACCTCTTTACCAGTGAGAGGAATCATCGGGATTCTAAGTTGTAGCTCACTTTATCTTATTCTATGTCAGTTGAGGTCTCTTCCCACACATGTGTTATGGTTTATGCAAGTGGAATGGTATACAAAAATGTTTTACTTCAAACATTGATCATGTATGCCATATTGAGATTATACTTATGTATTGCCGATTATTGTGAATTTTGGTTATATTAGTTTATGTCATATTGTATTTCATCCTACATGCTTAGTACATTCAAATATACTAGCACATACTATATGCCTTCATGATGTTACTATGTAGGAATCAAAGCTCCTCACGACCACCCTCCACGTGGCTAGTTATGATATCTTGAAGAATAACTTTGGTGAGTCCTCAGGTCTAGGGACACTAACTATACTACTCTTGCTTATGCCATTTCATTATGTTGAACTCTTGATACTATGAGGGTGAGCCCAGAAAGTGTCTTGGCCCCCTCTCAAGTCTATGTTTAGGGGTATTATTGTATAAGTGATTTAGTTATGTTATTTTCTTGATTCTTATTTGCTTATGGTTATATAAAACTTCCCTTAACCCCTTATCTTTATTTCTCTTGTTGTTGTTTAATTGCTTTCATTACCTAGGATGTGTAATTGATATATTAAGAGGCTTGTTTGGCATCCCTTCAGATTCCTATTCGCTATGTCACATCTAGGCCCTAAGCTTGGGTCGTGAGAATGCACATGCAATGTAACAATAAACAATATGCCTCATAAATAAGATGCATAATCATATTGAATAAAATATAAGATCAATATCCCATGAATGTGTATGCTTGAATAAAAACTTGTATGAAACATAACTTCTTTATATCCTAAATATGTGAGAGAAAACTATTTGAACTTTAGAAATAATGAGTTATATAAACTTTAATAAACCCGTGGGCATGATATAATGGAACCATTATAATCATCATAAAAGGTCACTTATGACCTAGAAAAGAACATGAACATATGTGAGAACCCTTTAGCCAACATAAACCATGTGAGCTAACCATGAGGTCCTGATGTTTTCCCCAAAGAAAGGGAGAAGTCACTTCCCAAGGTGAACATCTATAATGCTTAAGGGGATTAACTAGAGGTAGCTAGTAAGCAAACCCTGTGGTCAAGAAATAAGCCTTTACTAACGAGTGACCTCTATTTCCTACTGTGACATATAGTTATGGGACTATGAGATTCTACTAATAGTCTTATGCCCTAGCTAATGGGGAGTATCCGCACATATGCCAACATCCACTCAGTGCTAAGTATGACTCTCACAGAATGACCATAGAAATAAATCATACAATTATCTAGTATAGAGATGCATTCCACTAACCCATCCCATAAATATTTAAAAGCAATGGAAAGGTATTCTACTAATCCATCCCTTAATCCTTTTGAACTTAATTTATCACCATGAGGATCGCTCCTAAATCTTATCTATGCCTCTACTATCAACCTATCATCATAATTTTATCTATGCGTCTACTATCGGCCCATCATCATCTCATAAGTTTTACTAGGTGGAGGACTCATACCTAAATTATTCATTTGTTCTTGACTTCATAAGATAAGTCCTATTGGACACAAAAACATAAGTTCAATCATGACATCACAAGAGGGCTTTACATTGATGCATAATTTTCATAAGATTTCGTCAAATATTACAACATACTTGACATACTTAACCCCTCATCCCATTCATGAACTAGCATACATATAGTAATACCCTTACATCATATATAAGAAATTTCATCATTAGGCCCTCATCATTATTAGTCATTTATCATTAGAAAAATTGACAGGATAATTAATTGGGATCATGCATGCAACTTTAAATCATACAACTCAAGAGGACTATGCATGGAAGTTGTGTAATTCATCAGTTTAAATCATTTTTAGATAACCGACCATAAATATACACATCATCTTTCATACTTGGCTCAGTTTAAATCATTTTTAGATAAGCCACCATAAACATACAAATCATATTTCATACTTGGACATAAAATCATGAAATTGATCTCATAAAATCATCAATTTAATCATAACCCATGGAAACATAACTTTCATAACTTGATAACCATAAAAGAAGTCATAATTGAAAATCCTTGAAATCAATTCATGCAGTTTCATACAATTAGATGAAGAATCTATCGTATTTCATGTTTAATAGTATAATTAGAAAGAGACCTTAAGAAAGCAACATTTAATTTGAATATAATTTCAAAAATTAAGTTTGAGACTTCATGGGTGGAAGAAACTATGGTTGAAGAAATTTGTATACGTTTCATCTTAGAAACTTGAAGAAGAAGTCTTATAAACTTTGAGAATTTTTTTTATGAGCTTTCATTTCGATGGAGGAAGCTTGATCTCCACGGAATTTGAGTGAATATAATGGAGGATCTTAGAAAGAAGTTAGAGAGGATATGAACATGTTTAAAGAGAAAGAAATAGGGCCTAAAACAGAGAAATTTTGAGGGTTTACATATATAAAGGTGTTGAGATAGGTCCCAACTAAGTTTCCTAACTCAAAAATAAAACTAAATTTTTTTTAACTGTGGGTGAAGAGAGGCGCAACGTTGTCGCGAACCCTACTAGTTTGCACAATTTCATTAAAAAATTATTTTGTCATGGGAAGTTTGTACATCATAGGTGACAATTTTCCTAGATAATTTTCCCTCCTAGAAAATAATATAAAGTCAGATTTGTGAAATAACACACAAATTTTAAGATATTAAAAAAATACATCATAAGGTCTTTTTGAGGGGTGTTGCATCTTATGATTTGAATTGGTTTACTTGTTTACCTTAGCAGTTATGATAGATATGAGTTATGAATTATGAAGTTGATGCAAGGACCCATACTTGATTGAACTTAATGGTGCTTGGAATTTGGTTCCGAAAAGTTTTTGGCCAAGGCTACACCTTATGGGCACCTCCATAAATGTGTGACTCACCCAGGCCATGTGGAGGATCCTTTAGGTGACGTTTTGCCTTATGTGTAGAATGTTGGCCATAATTTTGGAGTTCAAGACTAAGGTTCACACCATATGAACCCCAAACGGTCCATATGGCACTTTATGAATTGTGTGGTGGCTTGAGTTAGTGGCCTTTGCCTTAAAAACCATATTTCGGCAAAGGCTTGTAACATATGAACCTCACGGACCGTATAATTCCTTCACGGTCCATATAGGCTTCCATTTGGGCATTGGTCTAAAAGTTTTCTAAGTATAGAATCATCATCTCAGAACTTTATCAATGAAGAATTTTCAAAGTATGGCACCATAGAAGGGCACACGGTCAGTGTGCCTTGGTACGGACTGTGAGACCTCTTTAAGGGACCCATGGCAACATGTTTATATTTGTTTCACTAATGGTATTTCTATAATTATGGCTACTTCTAAGGATCTTTTGTGATTGTCTAGCCTATCCTAAGGCATTTGAATGACCTACACTCTTCTTCTCTCATTCAAATTAATTCTACACTTAAAATTTATTCAAGCTCTCTCTTAAGAATTCCTCTCAAATGGACTATTGAAGGCTTGGCTTGGGGATTAAAAAAAAGCTCTCTTTTTCATCAAATTCTTCTTGTTTAATCTTTGGTAACTACGGTACGTGGGATTGATTCATGGTCCCTTTCAACCATGAAGACCCCAAACTCTTGTACTTGAATTATCATGAGATTTAGCTTACTTTAAGTATGGGGTTTTAAGATTATTTTTTATTTGATTCAATTGAGATATGACCTATGTTTTATTATTGATTTTAAAGTGATTTAATCCCTAATGTGATAAATTACATTTAAGTTACAAAGATTTGAATATGCATGTTCCCTTTAAAGCTTGATTTAAGCATGGGTAATCTAAATTGTGATTTTAAATGTGAATTTACTTAAAGATTTACTAGAATTTCATATTGTATTATTGATTTACGTTTGAATCTCTATTGCCCATGCTATTCTCTGATCATTCATGGCATATGCATACATGAACTATAGTTTTCATGAAGTTTATGATGTGGCTAAGTCCTAATTATGATAATGATTATATTTTCAAAGTAAAGTATGGGTATGACAAGAATGTGATCACATAATGTCTATGTTATGACTCTTTGAGCAATTATGGGTGTTTACACTACTATAATGAAGGTGCATTGATTAAGGTTGGAGGCAGGGAGGGTTATCCCCAAGGGTCCTTACTCCTTTCTCACGACTGTGCTTAAAGAAGCTATTCCTGTGCATGAAAGTCTAACACGAAGTATGATTTAATGTTTTGGCCCAAGTATACCTGATTATGAAATGTGATTTTCCTTTAAGACTAAGTATATACGTAAACAATTTGAAAGACTTACACCTCTTTTACAATCATTTATATGCATGTATATGTATTTCCATGGGATAATGACTTAGCAGCGATGGGATTGGAGGAAGGGCAGGCTATCCCCAAGGATCCGTACTCCTTTCTCTTGAACAATGTGCCTAAGATAGGTTATGTTTATGCCCCTGTATGGATGATGAATGTTAATGGATTTACCTTTGGCAAGTAGGTCACTCTTTATCCATTGTGGGGAAGACGACAAAGTTTCACGTTTTAGGTTGCTTAGTCTTATGTTGTTTAAGGTCCTATCCCCTTATATGCAAAGTATTTTACATTCAGATATCATGCATTTCATCACATATTGATATATTATTTTCTTATTATATGTTTCTTTTTAAATATGTTCCCTTATTATCTAACATTGAATACAGGTTTAATAAGTTCATACGCATTGCATGCCCATATACTTAGTACATTCAAATATACTAACGTATAATTTTTTCCTACATGATTAGATCATGTAGCGACCAGAGACTAATTCATCCACCATTTGACGCTAGTAAGATTTGAGAAAATTATTATGGTGAGTCCTATCTTTTAAGAACATGTCATGTCCCAAGCATAGGGCCTAGAAGTGGTCGGCGAATTGGGGACCCGAAGGAATGCCAAACAAGCCTCATAGCATATCATTACACATCCTTGGTCGCGGAAACAATTAAAATGACAATGAGAAATATGAATAAATAAGGGAATTGGGACTAAGGGTAAACTTCCATATCATAACATCAAGAAACAAGAGAGTCAAGACTCATTGCATAGATACATAACATGTCCTATAACACCTCCACTACATAGATAAGATTGGGGGCCTCGACAACAACCGGGCTAACCCTCATAGTCAATACATAAACAAAGGAAAACTAGTCTTATTACAAGCAATAATAAGTAATGTCCCCCAAATGGAGGACTCACCAACAAGCTTGAGAGATAATAGTTCTAGCCACGTGAAGGAGGAGGATCATCAACCAGTTCCTACATGGTGACAATATGTAGGGATAGAGTACGCGTTAGTATATTTGAATGTGCTAAGTATGTAGGATGCAATACAATAAGAGATACTCATCATTGTCAAAATGCATAGAGATAAACAATAGCTAGCATAGTAAAAATATGACACATATGATTAACACTTAAGTAAAATATGCTTACATAGGACATAACATATGTGTAAGAAGAGACCATTCAATTATTGGTAGATCTTCACACCCTACCACCCTTGGTGATTGAGGTACAAACCTCATCAATGGACTGTTGATAATCTCTTGCTTGTCGTAGTTGTGTTGCTAGATGCACCAGCTTGCATTGATTTGCTAAATAACTATCTAATCCTATTTTGAAAAAAATTAGTATGGGGACTTGAGTCTGATATGAGTGTGATGTATGCTATTGAGTTGAGGTCTGTGTGTTACTGTAATGTCTATATAGATTGAGTCTATTGCTTGAGAACAAGCAACAATTTTAAGTTGGGGGTGTTAATGTGCTGCAAAAATATGACACTTTTGATGCTTAAAATTTAGGATTTTGTATATTTTCAATGTGATATTTATGGGTTTTATGTGTTCTTTGTTTAGATTTGTAGGATCACAAGTTAGCCATGATTTGGAAAAAGTTGTCGAAGTTGCTGATTTTTACAGTTCTATGAGATAGTCTATGAGTTGTAAAACATTCTATGAGTCATAGATAAGATTCGTGAGGTTTACCAGTGAGGGGATATTTGCTAAATTTGAAGTCTACAAATATGTAGATGAGTCGTGGAGCTGTTTACGAGTTGTAGACTACTTTTCATGCCCTAAGGATCAGAGAAATGGACTTGCAGGAATGTTATCAGATGAAACCCCTTTTACAGATTGTAAACCACTTTACAAGTCATAAAGGGATATCGTGGAATTGAAGTCCAAAAATCCAGCAGTTGATTATGAGACCTCGATATGAGTCCTAGAATACATTATGGGTTATAAAGTGCTTTCGTAGAGTTTGCCGACCAGTTTTCTGAATTTTTTTATGACTTATTTTTACTTATTATAAATAGGTTTTACAGGTTATTGTTTTAAGCTCTTGTCAGCTCACGTCTATTATCTGTAGCTTAGGTTTTGTGCATAGAGAATTCAATATTCTTAAAGAGAAAATTGTGACAGAGCCTTTGAGAACACTTGTGCTTTAATTCAATCTTCAAGCTTGTGATTTTCATTAATGTTGCATTTTCTTATTCTTAATTCAATTTTATAAGTGTATAACTATGTCTTTTCAATTCATAACCTCTTCATATACACGTAACATGAGTAGCTAAATCCACAACTAGGGTTGTGGGAACCATGAAGAACTAAAAAAGTAAAATCGAATAATTCACAATTCTTGGAAGATGTGTATGCCTGTATTAATTAATTTTTATTTTTTTATGTATTCTAATGGTGGCCAACATTAGAACTCGCCTTGTATTACTGACTGGACCAAGGCAGTAATGAATAGGAAAATAGATTAATTAACAAGATTTGATTGATGTGTTCTCGTCTAATCAACCAAATTGTGCCAAGGGTAGGTTGTACTAGGAGTAATAGGTAATGGTTGGTAATACACACTCTGGTGATGGGCGAAGTCGCATAGTCAAATTCGTTGCTCACCTTTGACCAAAGGATTTAGTGAACTTAAATTACCATCTTGCATGCTTGATGTGTTGTCAAAATACAAAACATTTGATGCCTAAAGCAATAGATTTTGCATGTTCTTAATGCGACTTTTGAATCATTTTTATGTATTTTTGTGTTAGTTGTGCAGAAAATACAAGTTGGCATGATTTTGAGAGAAAATTATAGATTTTGCTAAAGTATAGGACATACGACCCACCCTATGGGTCGTAACCTAAGCTACGAGTCATAAAGTGCCCTCATATCGTGGAACACTGAGAAAAATTAAGGAGTTGCGAAGTGAAAGTCAGCCATATGAGGTCACATTATGACTCATATGGGTGGGGTTCATAGCAAGGAATAGTGAGCTAAATACCAAGAACTTTACTAGGAGAGGAACATACAAGTCCTAGCCCCAGCAATGACTCGTAATCGTGGGTCATAGCTGTCAAGTTCAAAATACCAAGTGTTGACTATGAGACCCCGATTACGACTCGTAGGTTACCTTACGAGTCGTACCAGCTGCCAGCTGTATTTTCTATTTAATTTTTATGGCATTTTTAAAATAGTATGAATACTTTACAATAGGATTTTAGAAAGGGAGAATTCAGACTTTGAAATTTTGGGTTCCACACATTCAATATTCTCTTTAAAATATTTTTGCACTTTAGTGTAGATTTCAATTTTTAATTTGAAGACCCACTTTGGGGTTTGGAAAATCACATTGTACTCATCTTTCATTTAGCAAAGCTTATGGTTTTTAACTTGAAGGTACTTTTTGTTCTTCATTGTTTTGGGTAAACTCTCAACTCTGTCTTCTACATTCATGGTTGTTGAATTCGCCTTAGCCATGAGTAGCTAAACACGCATAACTTGGGGTTCTAGGAACCATGAGTAATTGAATTGAAATAACCTAGACCTTGTGCATTTCTTTGATTGGATTTTTGCATATATTGTTTATTTCCCTTAGTTTTGATTGTTATTTGGTGGTGGCCAACACTAAACCCTACCTACTACACGATCGCGACCAAGATATCGATGAGTAGGGAAAGGGAAGTAAATGGCAGGATTCAATTGATGTGGTCTCGTCTAATCAACCAAACCTGACAAAGGAGAGGTTGATTGGGACAAATTTGTAACGATTATTTGGCACCCCATCGTTGCCGGCCAAGTTCCAAGGTAAAATTCGACCTTCACCATCACAAGAGGGCTGACAGAACCCAAGTTACCATCCTGCATGTGAATTCCTAATTAGAGTTATGATGTCTAGGGTAATTGAGTCAATGAATCATGCGGAACATAATTCCCAAGTTGTCACTCAATTTGATTATCTTCTTGTATTTGTAGTGTAGTGTTTATTTCTGTTCTTAATTTTGAATCTCAACCCCTCCCCCCTCTATTTTAGAAAATATAGTGATTGATACTTGAAATAATTATTAGTGGTTCATCTTATTCAAGCCCCGTATTCCCTTTGGATTCGACCCTAACCTTTTTTAAGGTTTATTGCTGATTGCGACCGTTTTATTGTTGGAGCATGAAAATAAAAAGTTATGGCATCATTGCTAGGGAATATGGCTAGGGTCTTGACATGATTTCACTATTAGTTAATTTAAGTGTTAATTTCTACATTCTTCTGTATTTTACTTTTATTATTATTTTTGTTGTTTGATTTTTTTTGCAGGTTACATTAGGTTGTATGCCCATGACAAGGAGCCAAGGCAATCCCTTAGCTCCGAACAACTTGGAGATCTATCAAGTCATTAGATGAATGGCTTATGTGAATGAGGATATTACGATTGAGGAAGAAGTCAATGTGAATGGTATTATGGTAAGGGAGGACAATCCACCACCAAGAGACAATAGGCCACAAATTAGGGATTTCAATAAAAACGCTTATGGCTGGAATCAATATCATTTGAACCCTATGACCATGGATGTTACTAGTACTATAGTGTCACCTCCATCACTGGAAGATGCTAAGTTCTCGGTGTCTAGTGGATTACTTCAAATGCTCGAAAATCGTGGTTTGTTCATAGAGATACCTTTAGAGGATCCCTATCGTCACCTTCATAATGTCGTCTTTGTCTGTAAAAGTGTCATGGGGACACAAAATCTTTCTTTAGATATAGTTGGTTTATGAGTGTTCCCATTGTCACTAATTGGTAATGCGGCTGTGTCGTTATCTGAGCTTCCTCTAGGTATAATAACAAGTTGGGAAGTGCTTCAGAGAGTTTTTCTAGAAATATATTTTCTAAGGTCAAAGAAGCTTAAGCTCATAGACCAAATAAACAACTTTGAGAAATTGTCTATTGAATATATTAGTATTATGGAAATGGTTAACAAAATTCTTTGAGGATGGTTCTCGACCATAAGATTGTTGATGATGCCTTGGTTAAGATTTTCTATCGAGCACTTGATGTAAATAGTCAAGCTTGTGCCGACACAATCACGGGAGGCAAGTTCCTTGACCAACCTTTTGCATTGACAGCTGCAAGGATGGAGCAAGTGTTTAAAAGAAATAGAGCTTGGGTTCAAAAAGAGCGAGGTGTAATAAAGACTTCCTATGAGGTAAACCCTAACAATGAGCAAGCTAAGGTCAATGAGGAAATTATGCAACAACTTGACCAAATTCACACAAGCATGGACTTGGTTTTAAAGCAAAATCAAGCTAGTGTTCAAGTCGTGACTCACCAACCTCCTAAGGCTCCAATATATGATGAACTATTCTTTGATGAAGATGCTTGATTTGTGAGAAACCAAGCAGCGGGTTTATGGAACAAACCCCAAAGGTCCAATTTGTACTATTAGAGGGAAGGTTCTAGGAATCAAAGTTGGAACTACAACCGTGAAGGTGCACTAGAGACAACCAAGGTGGTTACTATGGAAGGGAGAGAGTGTTGGATGCCGAATAGGATAGAAGAGGTGGTTATAGAAATGGTCCTTATGTGTCGCCCCACAACCGTGATACTAGGCTAAATACTTCAAGGATTGAAGAGATGTTTGACAAGTTGTTAAAGAGAGCCTACCACTAAGATAAGACCTTGAAAGGAATGAAATTGGATATTTTATGAATAAACCAATAGATAGAGTCTCACTCAATTGCGATCAAACAATTGGAACAACAATTTGGACAAGTTTCTTCACAATTGAACCAAAGCCAAAAGGGTACCTTACCAACCTATATAGTTCAAAATCAAGAATGATTGGCATTGCATGGCGGTCATGACTAGAAGTGGTAAAATTAACATAGATCCCCCTATGCTGGTCATTGAGGATGAAGCTTATGAGTAGGGTATTGACAACCAAATTGTGGATGAGGAAAGAGGTTTGGAAAGTGATGGGATGCAAAGCGAAGAAGTGAGAGAGATAGAGAAGTCTAAGATGATCCTAAAACCTCCTCCACACTTCCCTCAAAGACTTAAGAAGAAGGAGGAGGATGGCAAATTCAAACGCTTCCTCTCGATGCTAAAGCAATTGTCCATCAACATTCCCCTTCTAGAAGCTTTGGAAAAGATGCCTGGTTATGCCAAGTATATGAAGGATTTGGTGACAAAAAATCACACATTGAGCCAAGAGCTTTTGCAAGAGCTCCAACAATGTAGTGCCATCATGACCAAATACATTATCGAAAAGCCAGAAGATTTAGTGCATTTACTATCCCTTGTACCAATGGTAATGTGGAATTCTTAAGAGCATTGTGTAACTTAGGAGCAAGTATTAATCTAATGCCGCTTTCTTTGTTCAAAAAATTTGGCCTTGGCACTCCTATTCCGATAAGAATTCGCTTTATCATGGCTGATAGAACCATAAAGATGCTGGAAGGGATACCTTTGATGTGATTTTAAAGATTGTTAAGTTCATCTTACTTGCAGACTTCATGAACCTTGATTTGTGAGCTTGATTTGAGGTACCCATTATATTAGGAGAGTCTTGGTAGATATGGATTCGGGTCAACTTCGGTTCAAGGGTCCATGAAGCAGAAGTTGTGTTTGACATCCGCCAAATAATGAAATATCTAGATGAGTTTAAGAGTGATATTTGGGTCAATAAAGACTTTTGATGATGAATGATGACAAAGTCGAGGCACAACGTTAAACAAGGCGCTTCTTGGGAGGCAACCCAAGTATCTTTTGTGTTTTTGGATTGTTTAAGACTGTTCTTTTGTTTGAATTGTGAGGTAGTAGTTTGATGTTTGTTGAGATGTTTAAAGACATTGGATAAGTTGTATTATTATGTACATAGGTGTATTTTGAAGTTTGGTTTGCAGATATAGGTTAAGAGTTGAAGAGTTGAAGAAAATTATATCTGGAGCAGCCACTATGAGCAAACCTACGAGTCATAGTGCATACTATGACTCATAGTCATGCCTTGTAGAGGGAAACAACAAGGATTTAAACTTGATACACACACTACAAGCCAACTTTACGATTTGTAGGATCCTCTACGAGTCAAAATTGGGGTTCATAGTGCCTAGGTATGAATTCTAATTTTTTGAAGTGTTGAGGTCTTATACGAGACCACGACCTATGAATAGAAAGAGGCCCTATGACTCATAGTCGAGGCTTCATAGCCTTGATTTACAACTTTTTAAATGAAGATCCAGTTTGATATAAAAAAGGGCCAAAATTCATCTTGACCCCTAAACCCATATTTCTTGCCCTAATCAGTAAAACTTTTTCCCAATCCCTTTCCCCTCACTATTCTGATCACTGTCCCGACCATCTATGTCACTTTCTAGTGAGTACAGTACATTAGGGTATTCTGCTTCTTCTTTCCATTTCTCTCATTGCATCTTTTTGCTCTCCATTCTCTCAAGTGGTAAGTTTCCTTGGTTAATTTTGGCAATCTTGTTATGAGTTTTATTTCATCTTAAATGATTGTGTGTTGAATTAAGAATTTTAAAAATACCCATGAGGACATAATTGTGTACATATGAGAAATTGGGATATGGTAAATTTGACTTCCCTAGTGTGGTTTTAAATCATGAAATTGCTTTAGTTGGTTGAATGTGTTGATGACATGTTCACCATATTTGTGGTACATTCTTTTTGATTGAAAAGTTTTGAACTCAGGTAATGATTGAACTTGAGTTATTTATGTGTATGCGCTAAATAAGATCCAGCCATGAAATGCTCTTTATGGGATTTTGACTTGAAATTTTAGACTCCTTTTAGTGTGTATTGGTGTTAGTAATTGCGAGTTTGGTGATTAATTGCTCTTACCTAGATCTCGTATGTAATCAGGGATTGATGTTTGATTGTGGGATTATAATTGAATTGGGAGTTGTCATGACTTGTTAATATGAATTGATTTTGTGATTGTGATAGTATGAATTCATGCTTCGGTACTGGTTCTTTTTTGGATCCTTGGGAAAGGTTATAGGCACTATAGGTGCCTTCTATTTTCATCTACGAGGACCTCCTATGGCTTGTAGGTTACTCTACAAGTTGTAGTGGTCCCTCATAGGAGGAAACAATCACCTATGGTTCCTTAAATCTTACCATACAAGACCCACCTCTAACTCATAGTGCCTACTATAACTATAGTGATGGACTCGTAGGACCTGGCTTGTTTTTTAAATTGTATTAGGTTCCCTACTATAAGCTCAGACTATGACTCATAAGTCACCCTATGAGTCATACCTATGACTCAAATCCATGATCAGAATGTTATTTTTTTAGGCACCTTAGAACTACGAGGCTATTATACCACGCGCAGGTCATCTTGCGAGTCGTACCTGTGCCTTGTATTTGAATACCTCCAACTAATTCAGTGATCTTTTTAGTTATTTTGTTGTTTATTTTGTTATTCCTTGTTATTCTCCTAGTTGATTCCTACTTTAATAAACATTATGGTGCTCACTTTGTGGTATGGTGGTTGATTTGCAAGTACGATGCCTCCAAAAGATAAGCAAGCTATCCAAGTCTTCCAGAGGGAATTAGTTGATGAGTCTGAGTCCTTTGAGACTGAGAAATCTGAGGGATTTGTGGAAGTCCATAGAGTCTAAATAGGCCCCCAAGCAAATATGCCTCAAAATTGAGCCGCACTGCACAAGCCCTAGTAAAAGTTGATAGTCCCTCCCAGTCTGAGGAGTAGGGAAATAGTGATGGGTCCCATAATAGTTCTCCACAAATGACTCCTACTTACACCAAGACAAATTCAGAGGAGGCATCACAGGCTAAATAGGAGGAAGCAAAGTCACAACCTCCAACCGACCTAAGAAGAGGTATCCTAAGAATGAAGGCTATATATGACAAGGGGTTATAGCCGAAAGGACAAGGAAAGCATGTTAGGTAGTTCCACCAGGAGTCGAGGTTGAATGACTCTGGATTGGACAGAGTGTTGAGTTTAGATGTTGAAACTAATAGACACAAACTATGATGGACTTCACAGTGGTTGGGTAAGTATGCCCCTTATTTAGTCTGAGAGTTCTATGTAGCCTATTATGCTACTCTTCTCTGAGACCTATAAAAGAACTAGAAGGCTATTAATCAGCAGAGGTTACGAGAAGTTTTGGTCAAGGGTCAGGTAGTTGATATCTTAGAGAAGATGATTCAGAGGGTTCAGTTTGGACCAAACTACACAGTGCCTTGTTCCACCGCTGAGTATGATTGCTAGATTTTAAAGATAACGAGAGCGGTGAACGAGAAGGATATTAGTGTGAAAACTGAGCTAGTTCAATGGATATTTGGCTAGATATGCGTGGAGGGTTTTGAGCCTACCTAGGCGACAAACCACGCTGATCAGATAGTAAAAACCCACCTCTCATTCTAAGCTAAATTTTTGTGGTCTATTATATGATGGTGCATCAGACCTACTTTTATAGATAATATGATCACCTTAGAGCGATTGGTACTCTCAACTAGCATCCTAGCTAGTTACGAGATTGATTAGGCCTGAGTTATGGAAAAGTTCTGCTATCAGGACTAACACTTCACTATCATTCCCTATTTTGATTCACCATTTGTTCAGTGTTCATGTCAATCCCCACCATGATCCACATGTAGAGGTCGTTCCACTATGGATCCTAGCCTGGTCAAGGCTGATGAGATCCTGGTGGCCCTATAGAGAACTATCTCCTCCATTACCAAATTCGTTCCCTCTAGAGTCGTAGACTCAGGAGCAGACCCCAGTCACCACCAGTGCTACTCCAGCTGCCTTAGATCCGTCTCTAGTTGTTGAGAATAAGGGGATGTCATCCTGTCGCATACCTGCACCAGCACCTTCTACTATATAGGTTGACTCTGTAGACTTTTCTCTTATGTCTGCGCTTGCTTTTCAAGAATTCATGTGTAGCATAGCGAGGATGGAGCTCCAGTTGAGCAGGCTAGCTGGCTGAATCAGACCAAGGGTCCGTCAGACAGTCCAGGACTTAGAGGAGAGGACTAGGGCATTCATTCTTAATATGGTTTATTAGGGAGTTAGATATGTGGATGCCAGAGTAGATGTATTCGAGGATCGTTTCTAGAAGAGACTCGATGATGCCTGACCTGTTGACATGATTATTGTTATAAAGGAGTTGGCCAAGTTTAAGGCCGACCTCTTGAGGATATTAGCGGCCAAGATAGTAGTCCCAAAGGTAGCATTAATGAATGATGATATATTTGATTTACTTGATAACTTCTCACATGCCCGTCGAAAGAGTCCCCTCGAGAATGATAAACCCATGGTAAGCTAGAAGGAGGCCCAGGACTGATAATGAGATTGTAGTGCTAGAGGAGCAAATCACAGATGCGGTAGTGCAGGACTCATGAGTTACGATAGCTATATAGAGAGACCGAGAGCAGCAGATAGCACAAGGAGCTGGGAGCTTAGGTACAACTGTAGCCCAGACCACCGACGAGAGGATTGGACCTAGGAGCCTTAGGACCCCTAGGATCAGATGGATGCCAGTGTTTAAGCACCATGTGTTTGATATTAATGACCTCCATCCCTATTTGATATCTATGAATACTTTGTTCCTTGTTTTAGACAATATATTCGTTATTTGATTTTTTGATACTTTTAAATATTTTGTTTTGAATGTTCTTTTTAATTATTTTTTGGATGTTTAGTTTTAACTTGTTGGTTTGACATATATATATATATATATGTGTGTGTGTGCGTGTGTGTGTATGTGTGTGTGTGTGTATGTGTGTGTGTATGTGTGTGTGTGTGTTTAACTTTGTGAACAAAGTATCTTATTTTTGTGGAGTGTCGGAATTTATGGATTAGGGTGAAGTCTAAGTAACCTCGATTCCATAACTTTCCCTATTTTTGATCCCAAGGTTTTCTTGCCATGTTTCTTTTTCCTTGTGGGTGCTTTTAATTTTTGTTGAACCGGCATGTCTAGGTAGTTTAGATAATTTGTATATATATAGTAGTTACTATCTTTTGGCATATATATAATCTTGAAATACATTTTGAATATTTTTAAAATTTGGTACCCTCAAAATTGTTTAGATTGTTGGTTAATATTGCTATCCTGCATATGATTATATGACAATGTTTGTTCTAATAAAAAGAAGGCAAGTTAAGTCTTAAAGCATGACCTGTGAATCTGAACTTTATTTTGTATATGATACTATGTATGTGTGAGCTTATTTTGCCACATTCATGTATTATGTATGGACTCAGAACTTGCCTTATTATTCTGAGATTGGACTGGTGATATGGTTGATTGCGAAAGGATCTTAGGCCATTGCTTTTAGTAAGTCCACTCTTGCCTAAATGAATTACCAAATGTGATAGTTGATCCTTTATTCCAAATGTTTGAGCTTTTTCATATACTTGTTCTTTCTTGACACCTGAAGCCTTGTTTTATGATTGGCCCAGGTCTATCTTTTAACATGTGAACCTTGATTGAGTCTAAAAGCCTAAGTTGAGGGAATCTATGAGTATTGGCCCTGGTTTAGAGAATATATATTGTGTGCTTCACCTCAGGATAAAAGCCTAAGTTGAGGGTGATCTTTATTGTGGTACAGTAATGAAAATGAGGTTGTTAGTTGGGAAAAAAAAGAAAGAAAAGAAATATTCATGTGCCGGGTAAGAAAAAGAAAAGAAAAGTTGCCTTGGATTGAAGAGAATAACAAAATGAGATCAAAAATAGGGCACAACTGAAAAAGAGAAAGAAAACACACAGGAAAAGCTTAAAAAGGAAGAATAAGGGTGGATTTAATAAAAATGGTTATGTTATGGAGGTAAGAGTGTTGAAAAACATGGTTCAAGGATAGCTTTTAGTAGCTACTTGCCTAAAATTCCATATCAAAGCCGCATGAGCCTATGTTACAAGCCTTTTAAGTCCTAAAGTGATCGGAATCCAGCTTATCATCAGTCCGGAGTTTAAGTATAGGGGCAAGCCTATGGTGTTAGTCATTATGTATGAATTTTTCATTTGTGAGAGTGAGAATACTTGGACATCCCCAAATTTCGAATTCTTTATGAGTAAGATAGAGGGACTTCTTTTTTCTGAGGGAATTTGTACTGCATGATTGGCATGTGACTAATCTAGTGATTATGGATTGTTGATACTCCTTCACTTTTCATAGTTAGATTGCCGGATACATCTTTGTGTTTTGGTTTGCTTGGTAGCTTTGCAATCAAGTTTTGAAAATGAGAGTTGAATACCTGAATCGGCGTGAAGTGATGTATATGCCATAAGAGTAGTTGCTATGTGTTTCTTATTGTCTACTTAGATTGTCATCGCTTTAGGGCAAGCAACAGTTCTAATTTGAGGGTGTTGATGTGTTGTTAAAATTCACCATATTTGATGCATAAAACAAGGGATTCTGTAAGTTATTAATACAAGTTTTTTATGGTTTTTATGTATTGTTGTGTTAGTTATGCAGAAAATACAGGTTAGGCATGATTTTGGAAGAAAATTGTAGATTTTGCTGAAGTATAGGACATATGAGCCACCTTACGAGTCATAGCCCAAGATACGAGTCGTAAAGTGCCCTCATAGCATGGAACAGTGAGAAAAATTAAGGAGTTACAAAGTAAAGGTCCGCCATATAAGGAATCGTACGAGTCGTAGGTCTCATTACTACTCATATGGGTGGGGTTCGTAGCAAGGAATAGTGAGCTAAAAGTTTGGACTAAGAAATGAAATCCTAGACTATGAGAGGAACATATGAGTCGTAGCACAAGCAACAACTCATAATAGTGGGTCGTACAAGTCAAGTTCAAAATGCCAAATGCCTACTGTGAGACCCCGATAATGACTCATAGGTTACCTTATGAGTTGTACTTGCACGACGTACCTGCTGTCAGCTGTATTTTCCATTTAATGTTTACAACAAATTTGTAAATAATATGAATACTTTATGATAGGATTTTAGAAAGGGAGACTTCATAATTTGAAACTTTTGGTTCCATACTTTAAATATTCTATTTATAATGTTTCTTGGGTTTAGTGTAGATTTTAATTTTAAATTTGAAGATCCACTTTGGGGGTTTCGAAAATCACATTGTACTCATCTTCCATTTAGCAAAGGTTGTGGTTTCCAACTTGAAGGAGTTTTTGTTCTTCATTATTTTGTGTAAACTCTCAACTATGTTTACTACATTCATTGTTGTTATTTTTCCTTATCCATGAGTAGCTAAGCACCCACAACTTGGGGTTGTGGGAACCATGAGTAGTTTACTTGAAATAACCTAGACTTTATGCATTTCTTTGATTGGAGTTTTGCATGTATTATTTATTTCCCTTCATTTTGATTGTTGATTGGTGGTGGCCAACACCAAACCTTATCTACTATCATGATCCCCACCAAAGTAGCTATGAATAGGAAAAGGAAATTAAATGACAAGATTTGATTAATGTGTTTTCATATAATCAACCAAACCTGACCAAGGATAGGTTGACTGGGACAAATGGGTAATGGTTAATTGGCACACCATGGTTACCGACGCAGCAGCATAGTGAAATTTGACCTTTACCTTCACAAGATGATAGGAAGAACCTAAGTAATTGTCCTGCATGTGAATTCATAATTGGAGTTATACGGTCTAGGGTAATTAAGTCAACGAATCATGGGGAAAATAATTCACAAGTTGTCCCTCAATTTCGTTATCTTCTTGCATTCTTAGTGTAGTGTTTATTTCTATTATTAATTTTGAATCTCAACCCCACCTCCCCCCATTTTAGAGAATATAGTGATTGAGACTTGAAATGATTACTAGTGGATCCACTTAGTCAAGCCCCATATTTCCTGTGGATTTGACCTTAATCGTTGGTTAGGTTTATTGACTGCGACCATTTTACTGTTGGAGCGTGAAAAGCAATGTTATACACTATATATGAATTGGGTTATTCAGGGATATTGAGTTTGGAAATTATGGGGAACATAATACCCTAGTTGCTTTTTATTATTGATTTTTATCTCATAATAATTAGTTTATTTTCTCATTGATTATTACAAACCTCCCCCTTGGGGAATTAAGTTAGTTCACTACTCAGATTGCATATTGGTGAATTTTTCTTATGTCTACGTATTCCCTGTGGGTTCGACCCTAACCTTGGTTAGGTTCTATTTTTTGACGGCGATCGCTTTATCTTCTAAAAAGAAGTGTAACTTGGGCGACATCAGGGGTTGTAATAATCAAAATAATGATTGATCTAAAAAAGTTCTAATTAATGATTTAAATAGCAATTAAGAAAAGATGGCGGAGATTTGCAAAAATGGGAATCGATCTACCAGCTGGGTCTAAATATTTGATTAAATGAGTTGACATTGAGTGAATAGGTTATGTGGCTTGTAACCTATATCAGCTATGATATAAGGGATGTTTCGTATGAATCAACTAAGAAATCATATGCGGACTGCTGAGGACATGCTTGGCCAAGAAGTCTCTGCAAAACCTCTAATACCTTGGCCATTGAATCCATGGTTGTGGATTTCAACTAAACTCCAACTCTAATCATTTTTGCTAAAGCAACAATCAGAGATCGAGAGTAAACCTTAAATGTTTAACCTTTAAAGTATAAATTAAACATAGGAATGGATATTCACTCAAATCAACTACAGATAAGTCAAAATATCAAAGAACCAATAGATAAATCAAAAATACATATCCATAGCACACCTCTAACATGGGGATGTTAGATACAAATGCTAGAAATTAAAGATCTGATACCAAACAAAGCAGCAGCAATCATGGATAACAAGATTGAACAGAAATTAGCTAACTATCTCTAGTCAATCTTCTCCAAATTTTGCTCCCCAAAAGCTTCGAAACCCTAAATCCCCTTTATACTCTAAGAGGAAAGTTCCACAACTATATAAACTAAATGTTCTGATATGGTATGAACTGATATGTATAGTGTCCTTTCTAAAATTACTTATATACTCCATGTAAATGAATAAAAGTTTGTGTTATGAAATGTCATTCGGCAGTCAAGGCTGACCATCACTGAGCATTCTGTTGATGCGTTGAATGTGCACTTGATTGTTTCCTCTACATCTTAAAAAGGCTTCCTCTTCTGAAAAATTAGGCAGACTCTTCATTCTGTTGATCCAATATCTATCATATCGCCTTCTTGTTAGTGTTTTGGGGCTTTGAGTGATACAACTTTAGGAGATCTCTTTTGCAATTCAGCAATGTGGTGAACATACTTTGCCCTATCGAATCTAACCATCTTCTTGACTTGATCTGAAACGTTGTTCGGTGGATCACCAAGTATGTTGGTGATACCGCTTTTCTTTGCCTTCCTGCGCTTTTGCTCGCTTTCCAAGATTTGACAAAATATTGTCTATTTGTGCACTTTTAATCTCATTTTTTGTCATAGCACATGCATATTTGTTAGAAGTTGGAAACAATTGCACACCAAGGGTAATGTTTCTTTGCAATCTATCCCTAAAATGAGTACATATTCTTTTGAAATCTATCCCCAAAATGAGTCTAAAAATCTGGACTCTTCAGTGTAAGCGTATAGAACAATTGGAGGAGATAGATGAGTGAAGGCTCTTAGACTATTAAAATGCCAACCTCTGCATAGAGAAGATCAAAAAATGTCATGATCGTTATATCATCAACCGCACCTTCGAACCTGGGCAAAAGGTATTACTTTTCAATTCTCGATTGAAGCTTTTTCCAGGTAAATTAAGGTCCAAGTGGATTGGACCGTATACAGTGATGCAGGTGATGTCACATGGTGCAGTAAAACTCTTGGATAATTCCAACAAATCATTCTTGGTCACTAGACAAAGGTTCAATAACTACTATAGTGCTGATAATGACCACAAGGAGGAGGCCATTGACTTGGGCAATGATGAATAAAAATGATGTTGAGTCATGCTGCATGGTATATCAGGAGTAGCACGATAGGAAACCTATGATGAGGTATTTTAGTTCTTTCATTTTAATTCATAGTATAGGAATTTGAAATAATATAAATCGAAAAGGTGTCTTCTGTCACAAGGAGCTAGTTCGCGACCATATCACTTTGCGAACTTTGGCACTTTGTATGCAGAATTTTTACATTTTTATTTCCCATTTATCCATTGGATATTTTTTAATTTTTCTTATTCATATTGTTTTGTTTTCATGTTTTAGAGCATATGTAGGTGTTCGAGGCTCTTTTTGGGGTCCGACGCTCAAAAATAATATTTTTTGGGCCTCGAGGGAATTCCTTATTCATAAAATATATGATAGGTCTGCGTCACTAACCTTTCCAAGATTTGAGCATTTCTAGGTAGCTCTAATTTTGCAAAAACATAGGAGAATGGAAAGTACAAGTGCACGACAGGTCTTCATCGCGGACCTACTGAGGAGCAATGTAAATTTTGGCTTTTTTTGTCTAACCCGATTCACTTTTAACCCCCTATTCAAACCCTACCCCAAATTTTTAATCCCATTTTTCATGATTATCATTCCCTTTCTCCACTTTTCTCTTAATTTCTCCTGCCTATTCACTTCAATATCCTAAATTTTAAACTAGTATGCGATTCCACAAGATTCTTGAGAATGTTTTGTGTTTCTTTCTTTATTACTCAGACTTAAAAGGTAAATCTCTTCATTCCTTGACCTTGGTAATGGTGGAATCCATGTAACTATGTTGGGTATTACATGATAGGGTTAAATTGTGAGTTTTTTCTTGAACCCATGTCTAATTGTCATGGCTATTTGATTCTTGTGCTTAATCTTGAGATTTGGAGTTAAATTGGATGATGGACCATATTGCTTAAACCGTAGGTCAATATTAGGGGAGATTTTGTTGGTTATAATATTGCTCATGGTTGTTAATCTATCCAAAATTCATTGTATTGTACATATTCTCCATGGGTCATCACTGTGGGAACGATTGCTTGGGGTCTATCACTTTTAATTGATAATCAATTATTTGCTACATGTAATTGTGGCCCTGGGGTTGTTAAGTTTGAAAGTGTAGGGTTTCTATGAGGTCCAATTGTGCTTGCTTGTACAAATTTTGTGTTTACATACTATTTGAACGAATGATAGGTGCAAAATTAAGTATGGGGAAGACGTATATTGAACACCCCTTAGGCATTGAATGGGATGTTATGTTTGTTTTTTGCTTGGTCAGGATAGTTATAGGATAGCTAAGGCAAGTCTGAGTAACTTTGTGCATCCCATGGTTTGAACTAAGTGTGCAGTGCATTGCTAGGTTGAACTGAGGGCATAAGGTCCATGTTTTGCTATGAATCTAACCTAGAAATTATGGTCTTTATAGATACCTAATGGCAATTTGAGAATGCAAAACATGAGGAGATGGAGCTTCGAGTAGCCGTAGAGGACTAGAGGAGTCCTTGATAAGCCTCTAGCAACCCCGCTCATATCCATAGGGCTAAACTCCTTTCTATAGGCTTAGAGCAGTGGACCAGCATAGGAAGAAGTGATGCAAATGCCATGATGAAATAAAATGCTTTCCGGATGTCCCCATTGATGCTGATAGCCTAGCTCGTGACTTCTCGGCCATCTACTAGGGATGTATGGAGTACAACTTGAGTTCCCTCTTTGGGGAAAACCAATAGGGCAACTTTAGTTTTGTCTAGAAGTTCTATGCCAACCTTAAGCCTGGGGCATAGTCCTAAGTGGTCACAGTATGGGGGGTAGAGGTCAACATAACCCTCGTGGCCATTAATATTGTTTTAAGGACCACAGATGTAACCTCTGGCCATTCTATAAATTATAGATTTGGCCCCTATATCAAGCCATCTGACACACCTTGGTGGGTCATACTTTTACAGCCAAGTGGATTAGGCATGGCTATAGAGGCTATCACTAGGCCTTCCCTTTTTCAGAATGAATAGGAAGTCCAAGGTCTAGGTTAAGATCCTCATAGATGTTGTCTTTCTAGACTTGCAATTCACTAACATTACACGATACAAGCTTTGCCTAGCTTATGCTTTCATGATTGGGGTTGTGCTTTACATCGAGTATGTGTTCAAGTCTTCGATGAGAAAGGCCTTTAGGGGCCTCATCATTGAACTTTGTAGTCATGCAAGTATACCAGAGGAATCTCTGGACTACCTTCCTCAGATTGAGGCCTACTCCTATTGTGTCACCAACATAAAAGGTCTAAATGTCTCAACGGGGCCTGTCTTGACCACATATGAGAGGGTTCACCAGGATGGGAAGATCATGGCATTCATGTATGGATTGGAGGTGCTGCACCATAGGACTAGTGACAGACCTTCCACAGAGGATACGCTCTATCAAGTGGAGGTCTAATACCCATTAAATGACCATGCTAATGCAGTATCAGGTATTGGGCCTGGATTCATTGAGCTCGTAGAATGATATGCCCACGGACTTGAAGAATGCCACGGAGATGTTAGATATTGAGGATGAGGAATACGCAAATCTTGATGAGCCACCACTGAATGTGTGTAGAGCTCATACACTCCTCCCTACAGATATGAAGGATTGAACACTTGTCTTCCCTCACCACAGGTTTCGTATAGCTAAACACTGAGGGAAGTGCTTTCTTTATGTGGTATGAGAGTCATTACTATTTTTATACTTTTTGTTATGTTTATTCTACCCATGTAAAATTCAAACTATGTTTTATTTCTTGTTTTTCTGATGTTAAGTATAGACAATGTTTTAATTTCTATTGGGTTATAATAAACTGCATAGTATGATGTTTTGTGAATATTAGTAGTAATGTTAATTCTTTTCATGATTGGATATTCAGTTAGTGTGATGAATGTGTAGTATTATGGATGTCTCATGTTATTATTCACAATTAAATGACAATGCTCTATGATGGATGGATGGCAAGTGTCCTAAGGGTATTCATTAATCGTGAGTCTCATGTACAGTGTCAATTGTAGTAAAACTGTAATATTGTATAGTTGGTTTAAATAGAAGAAAACTAAAAATTTTGAATGGCCTATGTTCGTAATTTTAGATTTTATGAATGCATGCTTAATATTGAATTCTTGTGAATTGATGTGATATGTATCTTCTTATGATCCCTTTGATGAAGTCTGCCATAAGACTGTGGGCTTGCTTATGTGTCCATGTTATGATAATTCCTAGAATTTGCCTGGTATGTGGATTGAACAAGTTGGGAGTAAGAGGAGGATTGGATCTAGGCATTTCTTTGGTAGCATATTTTAGACCTTCTTTTAGACCTACCATAACATATTCTCCCTAGTAGACACATTGAGCCTTAGCCTTGTTCTTTGGATAACTACATTTTCAGCCAAATCCTTTTCTTAAACCATAATTTTGATCCAAATGAACTAAGCGTTTTAGCATGAAAATGATGAAGGGATTTAAGCCTAAAAAGGTACCCCTAGGGCAGGCCTTGGTGGAAAAGGAAAATAAAATTTTGGAAAAAGAGGAACCCAAACAAGTAAGAGTCAGTGACAATTTCACATTTAGACCTATTACGATTTAGGTCTGTCAGTAACAAATAAATAAAATAAAATATTTGGAAATCCAAATGAAGGTATAATAGGATAGGGGTGTTGATAATAATTCGAATGGGAAGTTAAAACAAGGGAATAATACTTAAAACTGAAGGTAGCCTAGTCTAAAGACCTTGGGAGATGAGCCACTGAATCATATCCTTAGAGTCATGACCCACCAGCCTTTAGCCTACATTGCAACCAAATAGAATACCTATGTGATCCTCTTAGTTAGACTCTTACTCTAGTGAAGGGTTACACTAAGGGCAAGTTTATGGGAATTAGAAGCAACATAAGATATCTTTTGGGAGAGGGAGCATTGAGATTGTACCCATTGAAATCTTTCATTTGTTTTCTTAAAGTGGTATAGATAGGTAATTCTTCTTGTAAGAGAACATGACTTTTGAAGGGTTGATAACTAGGATAACTCAAAAGATAGATTCAACCTAAGTCTGTGCGCTTCATAGATTTCAATTTTGATGTATGGTGTGATTTGAATGCATCAATTAAATTGTGGAGTATGTAGATAAGCCTATACGTAATATGTCATTTAATTACTATAGAGATTGCATACATGTGTCTTGAATTGTTTGAGGATGAACAAAGTTCTAAATATTGGGTGATGATCTTAGGCGTATTTATACGCCGAACTAGCCAGATTTACCAATGTCTAGAGCCTAGTTAGAGGATAAATTAACAAAGTTTAGGTGTTTTTAGTGTAATTTTGTCTTATCTTGATAATTCATTGCCAAGAGTGATTTCTAGTTGTGTTTTTCAAATCGTTAAGTAGATATGCATGCCTATGTTCATAACAAAAGAATATGAAAGGACGCAGCCATGTCAAGGAACAATAAAAGTCAACCAGTCCAAAAAAGTAAAGAAGTCTGCATTACGAACTAGGATAATTAACGCACAACAATTGATAGATGTAAAATTAAAGATAAAAAGGTGCGAACTATAATGGGAGACACAATCCTGCATCATAGACTTGGGAGTAGTAGATTCAAAAAATGACCGGTTAAGCAAGATTTGCAAAAGTGCACATCGAAAAGATAAGTTTGCATCGCGTACTTTGAAGAAACAAGGGCAAAATTAGAAAAATAGGATTTTTAGGTTTAAATAAAATTTTTAGGCATGATATTCCTAGGAACGGGAGAATAACTTCCATGTACGTTCGTTCTTTTATCTTTTCCTCTTTTTATTTCATTCTTCAATGTTTCTTAGACAATTGTTGTGTTTGAGATAGACAATGAGTGGCTAATTTCTCATATTCTTGGATTGTAGCCATAGAGTTATAGACTTTAATTTTTGATGATTTATGAATGGGTTTTCGTATAATTACTCTTATATTCCGTTAATCTATATTTCATAGTCTAGCTAACTGTGAAATAAATTTATTGTTTGCTCTGGATTTGAAAGATGTTGGGGTGATCAAACACAGGGTATAGGTGTCACAGCCCAAGCCTAGGGCCTAGAGTGACACAAGCACAAGGGAAACCCGAAAGGGCACCAAGCAAGCCTCATAAAGCATCATTACACATCCTTGGTCGCGGAAGCAATAAGTTAAGCATCAAAGATAAAAGAATAGGAACTAGGGCTAAGGGATAGCTTGCAAAACATCATCATCAAGAGACAAAGAGTCGAAGCTCATATTATAGATAAATGACTTGTCCAACAAATAGCTCTAAATACATAGATAAGAGCAGGGCCAAGAGAAGGTAACCAGACTCACCCTCATAGTCAAAATAGAACATAAAGTAGAGTGTCTCAATACAAAGCAATGGAAAACATAGACCAAGGTCCCTGAGATGGAGGACTCACCAACTAGCTTTAGAAGCACCGAACTAGCCATGTGGAAGAGGAGGATGATCAATTTGGGTTCCGGTTACTACATGGTGATATCATGTAGGCAAGAAGTATATTTGAGTATACTAAGTATGTAGGATACAATGTAACAAGAAATAGGCATCATAATCAAAATGCATAACAATAGGCAATAGGCATGATATAGCAATATGGCATGCATGATCAGTGCTAGAGTAAAACATTCCTAAGAAAACCCTTACTCATATAAGATATCATATGTATAGACTAGACCAAATTAGATTTCCAAGGTACAAACCCCTTGGGGTTAGTGATGATGCCGCCCCATCACTTAAGTGGTGAGGTACTAACCCTTCACCAGGTTGATGAGTACAAACCACCAACTCTATTGGTGATAATGCGCCCCATAAAAAAGGTGGTGAAGTACTAACCCTTCACTCGGCTGATGACTACAAACTCCCAAGTTAGTTAGTGATGATGCCGCCCCATCACCAGGTAGAGAAGTACTAACCCTTCCCTTGGTTAATTGGTACAAACACCCATCTCGGTTATCTGGGTTCTTAGACCCCCCAGATTGAGCATGGTCTAATGCAACACTTTATATAGAATTAATCATGTACATAAGCTTATTTCATCATCATAACATCAATCATATCATATCTCATGCTTTGGAAATTCAATTTCACAAAAAGCCCAAACCGAACATTTTATCAAACACTTAGGGGGTGTAATAGGGGTAAAAGACCATGCAATTTAGAGATGAAATCATGCAAGAAAATCTATTGTAAAACCGTCAATCAACACCTTGCAACACTTCTAAGACCTTCATATCAAAACCCCTCATCAAATCCAACATTAGATCCAAGATTTAGAGCTCAAAACATGCTAAAACAACCATATTTTCATGAACTCAAATCACTGTGCAGTTAATTTTTTAATATATAAGACCTATATGTAAAATCAACTTTAAATCATGCAAATTGAGTAAAAATAAGATTAGGGCACTATGGCTAGAAGAACAGAATAGCTAAAATCCACATAACGTAGCTTGGAGATGAACTTGGTCATGATTGGAGATGGAGACTTGAAGCTTGAAGAAGAGCGTCAAAGGAAAACTTAGCTTGGCATGAGGGTTTGGGACTTGAGTTTTGAGAGTGAAAATATGACTAAGTGTTTTGGGTAGTATTGGGAAATGTTTAGGATGATATAAGGGTGAAATTTTGCTAAGTTTAGGAATACTTGGGCCCAACACTTAGAATATTTTGGATGAACTAAAAAATAGGCACTATTTTATAGTCGTGACATTGATTCCTCTTTGGAAATTGTGTTCTTGAGATTTTGTAATTGCTAAAGCTTTGCTCTTGATTTGGGGTTAGATACTTTTCTACCTAATTTGTACTAGGAACAAGAATATGAAGTCAGATTTTTGAAATAACAAACCAATTTTGAGATACATGAAAATTAAAATTCTGGGCACTCCAAGGCAGGTTTTTGGGCACTTTTGGGGTTGTTACAATATCTCCCCCTTGGGAACATTCGTCCCCAAATGTAAAAGTGACATACAATACAAGAGTTATCATCAACAAATTAGCCCCTACAAGAATGCAAGATAACATGTTAAAACACCATTTTCAAATTCTTAGCATAAGTGTAAAATAATCCTAAGTTTACCAACTTAAACATAAATACATATGAATAACTTAGGGGCTGAAATATGAGACATGAAAGCACACAGGGGACTTAGGATTAGTACCTTAGGCTTGAGCGGAGTGTAAAAGATAAGGATACCTCTTTTGCATGTCCACTTCGACCTTCCACGCAGCACTTTCGACTTGTTGGTTCCTCCAAAAGCCTTAACGGATGCCACCTCTTTGTTCCTCAATAATTTTACTTGCCTATCCAAGATCTGAATCGGAACCTCCTCATATATCTATCCTCAACAACACCCATGACATCAAGAGACATAATAGCATTAGGATCACTAACACATTTCCTTAATATAGAGACATGGAATACCAGGTGAACCAAACTCATTTTACTAGGCAACTTCAACTCATAAGCTACCTTGCCAACACTCTCTATTACCTCATAAGGACCAACATATCTTGGAAAACTTCCCTTTTTTACTAAACCAAACCACACCTTTCATTGGAGAAACCTTAAAATAGCCAATCACCTACTTGGAATTCTAGGTCTTTCCTTCTTGCATAGACATAAGATTTTTGATGATTTTGGTCTATTCTTAACCTTTACCTAATCATCTTAACTTCTGAAGAGCCTCCACAATCAGATCTGGCCCCAATAAAGCCACCTCTCCAACTTCAAACCAACCCACCGGTGATCTACAATGTCTCCCATAAAGAGCCTTAAATGGAGTCATACTAATACTAGAGTGAGAGCTATTGCTATAGTTAAACTCAATCAACGGAAGATGGTCATCCCAACTACCCTCAACTTTAATACATATTCTATAAGCATATCTTCAAGGGTTTCAATTTTCCTTTCAGCTTGGCTGTTCGTTTGAAGATGGAAGGTGAACTACACCAAGGCCTTTTGAAAAGACCTCCAAAAATATGAAGTGAATTATGAACCACAATCTGATATGATGGACAAAGCAACCCATGAAACCTCACTAACTCATGGATGTATAACCTTGCATACACTTCAGCACCATATGTGATCTTAATCGGTAGAAAGTGAGCCAATTTTGTTATCCTATAAACCACCACCCAAATGGAATCAAAACCTTTCCTAATCTAGGGAAATCCAACCACAAAATCCATATTAATCACCTCCCACTTCGAAGTAGGAATCTCTATGTCTTGGGTTAGGCCACCCGACCTTTGATGTTCGACTTTGACTTATTAGCAACTATGACAATCGAAAATGAATTTAGCAATGTCCCTTTTCATGCCTCCCTACCAATAGACATCTCTCAAATATCTATACATCTTGGTAGAACTGGGGTGGATAGAACAAGTAAAATTATGGGCCATCAAGGATTTTCTCCTCAAACCATCAACACAAGTCACAAACAACCTACCTTAGTACCTAATAGCCACATCTTCATCTTAGGAGAAAACCTCTACTTTCCCCTCTTTTACCAAGGTCTTTAATTCAAGCAAGGAGGAGTCAAGATCTTGTTTTGCTATCACCTCATCAACCAAAGAAGATTTAGCACCATCTACAACAACAACACAATTACCTACATCTTCCAACCTAACCCCAAATATAGCCAATCTATGCACCTCCCTAGCCATCTCCCTATCACCACCACCCACATGAGCTAGGCTACCCATGGATACTCAACTCAAAGCATCTGCCACCACATTTTCCTTATCAGGATAATAGTGCACACTCATGTCATAATCTTTGAGAAGATCTAGCCACCATCTTTATCTCAAGTTGAGATCTTTTTGAATGAAGACATATTGGAGGATCTTATGATCGGTAAAGACATCTATACGCATCCCATACAAATAATAATGCCAAATATTTAATACAAATACCACGACGGCTAACTCTAAATCATGGGTAGGGTAGTTCCTTTGATGCATTTTGTATTGTCTTGAAGCATAGGCTATGACGTTACCATTTTACATTAGCACACAACCCACACCAAATCTAGGTGCATCATAAGATATAAAAAAACCTCAAGCCCATCCGATAGTGACAATATAGGAGCGGACACAAGCCTGTCTTTCAATGTTTGGAAGCTTCTCTCATATTCATCGGTCTATACAAACTTAACCTTCTTTTGAGCCAAATTTATCATAGGGTAGGCAATTGAGGAGAACCTATCCACAAACCTTCTATAGTAACCCGCAAGGCCCAAGAAACTCATAATATCTGATGGGGTCAATAGTCTAGGCTAATTTCTTATCATATCGGTCTTCTTAGTAACCACCTTAATACCATCCCCTAACACCACATGACCCAAGAATGCAACCTCTTTCAACCAAAACTCACAATTTTCATATTTGGCATACAATTTCTTCTCCATCAATCTTTGCAACACAATCCTCAAATGACCCATATGCTCCACTCTACTATGTGAATAGATCAAAATATATTAAATGAAGACCACAACAAAGGAATCAAGGTAGAGTTTAAAGACCCTATTCATTAGGTCTATTACGATGGCCAGTATATTAGTCAATTCAAAAGACATCACAACAAACTCATAATACCTATTTCTAGTCTGAAAGGACATCCTAGGGATATCACACTCCCTCTCCCTCACTTTATAATACCCAGAAAGAAGATCAATAATACAAAAGAAGCTATCCCCTTGCAATTTGTCAAAAAAGTCATCAATTCTTGGAAGAGGATATCTATTCATTATAATGACCCTATTTTGTTGTCGGTAGTCAATGCACATTCTAAGTGACCCATCCTTCTTCTTTACAAACAACATCGGAGCATCCTAAGGTGATTGAATAGGTCTAATAAATTCCTTTTCCAACAAATCTTTCAATTATTCTTTTGACTTCTTCAACTTCGTCGGAGCCATATGGTAAGGGGGAATAGAGATAGGTTGAGTATTAGGAAGGATATCTATGCCAAAATCTATTTCCCTATTGGGAGGGACACCGGGGAGATCATTTGGGAATACATCTAGAAACTTGTTTACAATAGGGACCGACTCGATGGAAGGGACTTTGGACTCCATATCTTTAACCCTCACAAGATGATACAAGCATCCCCTAGAAATCAACTTATGGGCTTTAATGCATGAAATAAATTTACCCTTGACCACCATATCTTGACTTTCCCATTCAAGGACAGGTTCATTAGGAAATTGATTGACCTTATGTGTTCTACAATCGATAGAAGCATAATAGGCATGCTACCAATCCATCCCAAGAATGACATCAAAGTCTACAATGTCTAATTCAATAAGATCACAAGGCAACCACTTATGCAAAATGCAAATAGGACAATTCCTATAAACTTTCCTTACAATAATGGAGGCACCAATAGGGGTAGACACTTCATATGACTCATGCAATAACGTAGGGACAATATAAAACTTTTTAGCAACAAAAGGGGTAACAAAGGAAAGAGTAGCACCCGGATCAATCAAGGCATATACATTAAGATAAAAAAATTTTAACATACCGGTAACAACATCGGGGACCTCACCAACCCTTTGCCTTCCATACAGAGCATAAAACCAGTTGTCCCTTAGGGAACCACCTGAGGACCACCTCTACCCAATGGAACCACATTTGCGCACCAAACATTGCCACGATTTCTTAAGCAATCTATCTTATTATGACCAAGCTCCCTATAACAAAAACATGCATTAGAACCCTTTAAACATGTGCCATTATGACTCTTCCAACATCTAGTACACACATCAATAGGAGCCACACCACCAACACCTTGAGGCTTAGGGAAGTCATTGGCAAACCCCCTATTAGTAGCATGACAAGGCCCTTAGCCTTGATGAAATCTAGCACCCTTTTGGAACTTGCCCTCAAAATAGGCCCTCTTAGCTTCATGGACCCTCCTATTTCACAATTTTTCCTATTCCATTTGCTCAGCATATGTCATTAACCGATACAAGTTCATGTCACCAATAAGCAAGGCGGACCGACATTCTTCACTCACTAAATCGGAGACCCCCATCACAAATTTATTCATCCTAGATCTAGGATTAGTCACCAAGTGAGGAGTGTACTTTGAAAGTTGATTAAGTTTGAGGACATACTACCTCACACTCATAGCACCTTGTTTAAAGTTCATAAACTCTACCACCTTTGGTTTCCTAAGCTCAAGAGGGAAGAACTGATTAAGGAAGGTTAATTTGCATTCTTCCCAACGCACCACATAACCATTTACTTTCTCCCACTTCCATTGCTAATACGAAATTTGGGATACCCTTATGAGTTGGTACGCTGCCAACTACTCATAAAAGAAAACAACCATGATATTCAAATTTTGTAGACCTCATCAATGAACTCTTGTGGATCTTCGTACACCTTTGAACCATGGAAAATTGAAGGATTCATCCTCATAAAGTCTCTTACCCTAGCTTCCAGGGTAGTAGCATGAGGGGTTTTGGCCCCTTGATGGACTTGGTTGGACACCACTTGGGCAAGCATAGTAAGAGCATCCTAGAGATCACCATTGGTAGGTTGCTCCTCGGGAGTTTGGGCCCATCTTTCTCTAGTTTTTGGCATGATCTAGCATAGAAAGGAATAATTATTAGGGCAAAAAACTTATGACAACTTTATAGCATGACTTATAACATAAAGAAGCAAAATATTTGCTAAACTCATCATAGCCTCCTATTCAGAGTCATGGCATGCTTCACAACCATGAATAGCACTCTAATCGACATGGTGTGTTGGACTTCGAGGATCTATCAACCTAGTACTCTAATACCAAGTTTTTATGACCCAAGCCTAGGGCCTAGACATGACATAGCACAAGGGAACCCTGAAGGGCCCTAAACAAACCTCATAAAGCATTATTACACATCATTGGTTGCGAAAGCAATAAATCATTCATCGAAGATAAAAGAACGGGAATCAGGCTTAAGGGATAGCTTGTAAACCATCATAATCAAGAGACAAAGAGTCAAAGCATATATCATAGGTACATGACTTGTCCAACAAACATTTCTAATTAAATAGATAATATTGGGGGCCAAGATAAGGTAACCGATCTCACTCTCATAGTCAAAATAGAACATAAGGCAAAGTGTATCAATACAAAGCTAGGGAAAACATGGACCAAGATCCCTAAAATGGAGGACTCACCAACTAGCTTGAGTAGCACCGAACTAGCCACGTGGAGGAGGAGGAGGATCAACTTGGGCGAGGGTTCCTACATGGTGATATCATGTTGGCAAGAGTATACGTTAGTATATTTGAATGCAGTAAGTTTGTAGGATGCATTGCAACAAGATATAGGCATCATAATCAAAATGTATAATAATAGGCAATATGCGTGATATAGCAATATGGCATACATGATCAATGCTAGAGTAAAACATGCTTAAGAAAACCCTTACTCATATAAGATATCATATGTGTAGACTAGACCAAAATATATTTCCAAGGTATAAACCCCTTGGGGTTAGTGATAATGTCGCCCCATCACTTAGGTGGTGAAGCACCTAATCAAATCCAAGATATTCACATCAAAACCCCCAATCAAATCCAAAATTAGATCCAAGATTTAGAGCTTAAAACATACTAAAAAAAACCATACTTTCATGAACTTAAATCACTGTACAGTAAATTTCTTAATATACAAGACCCATATGTAAAATTAACTTTAAATCATGCAAATTGATTAAAAAGAAGATTATAGCACCATGGGTGGAAGAACCTAAGGGCTAAGATGTACATACCTTAGCTTAGAGATGGACTTGGTGAAGATTAGAGATGGAGACTTGAAGCTTGAAGAAGAACATTGAAGGATACCTTAGCTTGGTATGAAGGTTTGGGACCTGAGTTTTAGGAGTGCAAATATGACTAAGTGTTTTGGGGAGTATTGGAAAAAGTTTAGGATGATATAAAGGTGAAATTTTGCTAAGTATAGATAAAAGTACGTTTGGGAATACTTGGACCCAATATTTAAAATATTTTGGACGAACTAAAAAAATAGGCACCATTTTACACAAAGGTGCATCGCGGAAGCAATACGGATTCCTCACTAGAAATTGCGTTCTTGAGATTTCATAATTGCTAAATCTTTGCTCTTAAGTTGGGGTTAGACCCTCATCCCTCTAATTTAGACCCGTTGAACAAGAATATGAAGTTGGATTTTCAAAATAACAAATGAATTTTTAGATATATGAAAATTAAAATTCCAGGCATTCTGAGGCATGTTTTTGGGTACTTTGGAGGTTTGTTACATCAGGGAGCTTATTTGTCTATGAGACTAGATGATTCGTGAAATGCCTTAAAAATATGATTTGGATTGTCCATAATCGTAATTTCCATATATATCAAAATTCGTGCATGATATAAAAAATCTGACTTCATATTCTTGATCAGGGGAAAAATTGTGTGGGAAATGGGTATAACTTGGATTCTATAGGACTTATAGCGAAAACTAGTTTTCACTAATTTATAATTTCTAGAGAGCATTTGCACTATGGCTGTAACGTGCCTGGGGTGCGGGGTAGTATTATTTTGTCCTTCACAATGGGTTCCCATTGTGGACCAGTGTATCTTTTTCCTTGGTTTTTCTATTTTGTCCAAGGGCATTAGGGTCACAGCCCATGCCTACTTAAACGTGAAATCATCTATACTTAGCCATTTTTCAACTCTATATCACTCAAGAGCCTCTCCAAAATCTTTCCAAGACTTAACCAAATACTTTATACCAAATTTAAAGATTTCAAGATTAACTTTGAAACTCAAGGATTCACTTCAAGCTCTAAGTTTCCTTCAAGTTCATCTCAAGAAAATTTAAGTTTGAGGTATGTGGGTCTCATTCATTGAATCCTTTCACCCATGGAGCACAATCTACCTTTTCATGAAAATTGCCTATTTTGAAGTTGTATTACTTATGGGTATCTCTTACTATGAATTATGACATAAATGATGTTGGTATTTTATGAAATATTATTTAATTATACATGACTATCTATTCAAAATTTATACCCATGATCTGATTATATCTATTGAAACTATGCATGTTTTGAGCTATGAAGCTATCCTTTATCATGAACTTTTGTAATAGATTTTAAGGTACCCTACATGAAGGTTTTACTATATGTTGGTGGGTTGATTTGCATTAAGTTTTCTTATTTGACTCTTGAATTACATGATTTTGAACTACCATCATGAACCCACCAAGTGCTTGATAAAATGTCAAGTCAAGAATTCTTAAGCTATTAATGATCTATTTCATGATTTACAAGTCAAGTGACTATATCCTGATTAAGGGTTTTCAAGTATGTATTGAATTCATGAAAATTATCTATGATTTTACAAGGTACAAGGTATGCCCTATTTAAATATTTTTACCTCTAGTGAGCCATTCATGTTAATGCAAGGGTTCATGTATGATTATGATCTACTCTCATGTTTCTAGTTAGACTCACAATTAGAGGTCAAGCATCTTTCAAGAGCTACTCATGTCATGTTTCCATGTTTCTTACAAGTTATACAAGTTATGGTTATTTCAAGTATTCCGAGGGATTTTACTTAGCACCGATTGAGGTTTAAGATAGGGTCTCAACTCAAGGGGTCCTTATATAAAGTCTTTTATCTCTAAACTATGTGCCACTATAGGATTGTCATTATTACCCTTGCTATACTATAGGATCTATCTAGTCATCTTATCATGTTTGGTATGCCTTGGTAAGTAGATCACACCTAGCCGGGGGTGTCATGCTCGTTCCACCTTACCGAGCGGGTGTCATGCCATGGATTCCAAGTTGTAGCAACTTGGTATATGTTGGTTCAGGTCGCTTCCCACACAGATGTTTTATTATGAGCATTGATCATATATACCATATTGAGACTATATATCTATTGCTTATGATTATGCATTTTGACAACATTAACTTGTGTCTTGTTACATTTCATCTTACATACTTAGTACATTCAAACATAATAATGCATACTCTATGCCTGCATGATGTTACCATATAGGAACTAGAGCCCCACTTGATCCTCCTCCTCTATGTGGCTAGTGCGGTATCTCTCAAACCAAGTAGGTGAGTTGTCAACTTCGAGGACATTTTTCTTTATTTATGCTATATATAGACTCTCTTTTCTTTATTGTATGCTTTGACTATGAGGTGAGCCCGGTTTTTTTCTTGGTCCGTGCTAAATTTTATGTTTAGAGGTGTTTTTGGACAAGTTATGTAATGGTGCTAAAAGCTTGACTCCTTTTGACTCTTTGATGTTTTATGATATGAAAGATGTCCCTTAGCCCTATATCCCTCCATTAGTATCTCTTATTATTGTTTTATTGCTTTCGCGATCAAAGATGTATAATGATACATTAAGAGGCTTGATTGGGATCCCTTTGGGTTACCCATTAGTCGGGTCACATCTAGGCCTTAGGATTGGGTTATGACATGTTTATTTTTATTCCTGCAACTAAGGATATGTACAAGATATGCTAAGAGTCTTGTTTAGGTTGTCTTAAAACTTCCCATTCACGGTGTCATGTCTAGGCCCTAGGCTTGGGTCCTGAGAAGCTTGGTATAAGAGTACTAGGTTGTTAATGGTCCTCGAAACTCCAATAGTCCACGTCAAGTAGAGTCTTATTCATGGTTATGAAGCATGCCATAACTATGAATGGGAGGCTATAAGGAGTTAAAGAAATATTTCACTTCTTCATGATCTATATCATCCTTTAGATGTAAAGGTAAGGCCTTTTTTCCTCTAACGGATGTTCTTTTCTCTTGTATATCATGCCGCCACTAAGAGGAGGAGTAAGCAAAGTTCGTACACCCCCGAGGAGCAACCAATCCCTCCCGCTCCTCAAACTCCTCAGGATGGAGGGGTAGCCTAAGATGATTTCTGTGATGCCATCCCAAGGTTGGCCCGTGCTATAACCAACCAAATGAACCAAGGGGCCCAAGCCCCTTATGCTCCTACCCTGGCCTCAAGGGTGAGGGATTTCATAAGGATAAACCCTCCACAGTTCAATGGATCTAAGGTGGAAGAAGCTCCCTAAGAGTTCATCGATGAGGTGTATAATATGCTATCATCATGGGGGTCAATTCATAGGAGAAAGCAGAATTAGCGGCCTACCAACTCAAGGGTGTGGTACAAATTTGTTTTACTCAATGGAAATTGTAGAGGAGAAAAGATGATGTCATTAATTAGGAGGAGTTCAAAGTTTCCTTCCTCTATTGGTTCTTCCCTATCGAGTTAAGAGAGGCTAAGATGATGGAGTTTATAAACCTAAAACAAGGTTCCATGAGTACGAGGGAGTATGCCCTCAAGTTCAATAAGTTTTCCATGTATGCTCCCCATTTGGTGGCTGACCCTAGATCAAGGATGACATATTTATGTTGGGAGTGTCTGACTTAGTAAATGAAGAGTGTTGTACCACAATGTTTATAAGTGATATGGATTTGTCTTGGATCATAACATATGCCAAAAAACTTGAGTGGGGAGAAACTTAGAAAGAGGAGAAGTGGGGACTCCAAGAGGGCTCGATTTGAGGGTGGCCGATTTCATCAAGGCCACAAGCTCCAAGGTCAAGGGTCGTCCCATGTTCCTAACAAGAGGTTTTCTAATAATGGGGTGTCAAACCCAAGATTCAAAGGTGACAATGGTTGTATGACCCATCCTAAGTGCCAAAAGTGTGGGAGAAACCATGGTGGCCCATGTTGAAAAATTCTAATGCTTGCTTTGGTTGTGGTGAAATGGGTCACATAGTTATTGATCGTCCTCATGCTCAAAACAAGGGTAGAGATGATCATCCTGAAGGCCAAGGTGCTAATGCGGGTCAAAGGGCAAAGGGAGGTCAACAAGGGGGTGCCTCAAAGGAAGGCAAGGAGTGGATGAGGTACCCGATATTGTTACTGGTGTATTAAAGATTTTTTATTATGATGTATATGCATTGATAGATCAGGGTGCCACTCTTTCTTTCATTACTTCTTTTGTTGCTAATAAGCTTCGTGTGCATCCCAAATCGTTGTGTGAACCTTATGAAGTATATACCCCTGTCAGTGAGTCCATTATTGCTAAAAGAGTCTATAGAGATTGCCCCATGACCATATTGCACAATGTTTTGCCTTGTGATTTTATTGAACTTGACATGGCGGATTTTGATATTATTCTTGGGATAGATTGGTTACATACATATCATGCTTTCATTGATTATAGAACCCGCAAGGTTAAGTTTCAATTCCCTAATGATCTCGTCCTTGAGTAGGAAAGTTGTAATGTGGTGGTCAATGGTAGATTCATTTCTTGCCTTAAAGCTCAAAAATTGATTTCTAAGTATTGCATTTACCATCATATAATGGTTAGGGATTTTGAGTCTAAAGTCCTTCCTATTGATTCATTTTCAGTGGTCAATGAGTTTCTTGAATGTCTTTCCTGATGAGCTTCCAATTGTTCCTCCTGAAAGGGAAATAGACTTTGGTATAGACCTATTCCCGATACACAACCCATTTTAATTCCCTCTTATCATATAGCCCTAATGGAGTTTGGAGGAGTTGAAGGATCAATTGATGGATTTGTGTGAGAAGGGTTTCAGCAGGCCTATTAAGTCAACTTAGGGTACACTAGTGTTGTTTGTACAGAAAAAGGATGGTTCCCTTAGGATGTGCATTGATTACCAGAACCTTAATCAAGTCACTATAAATAAAAAGTACCCTCTACCAAGGATTGATGACCTTTTGATCAACTACATGGGGCTAGTCACTTTTCTAAAATTGATCTTCGGTCCAGATACCACAAAGTGAGAGTGAGGGAGTGTGACATTCCCAAGATGGCTTTCTGTACTAGGTATGGTCACTTCAAGTTTTTGGTAATGTCTTTTAGCTTGACTAATGCACCAACAATATTTATGGATCTCGTGAATAGGGTCTTTAAACCATACCTTTATATGTTTGTAGTTGTCACACCCAAAGTCCCGTTAAGGCGGATTGGCACCAGTTGCTGATAAGGCTCAGGAGAATAAACCTGTATCCATGTGCTTTTTATACATATTATAAGGGATTTCTGTATTTGACGTGCCTTTAACAAAACAAACAGTGATAACAAGCTAAAAGGAAATGCATATGGCTAGGCCGTTGGAGCTATATTGTCTAAAGTATGAGACATGACTACACTTTAATTTACATAGTCCACAAACCCACTAGGTAAGGAAAAGTATCTGATAAGGGTCGAGACAAACCCCACCTTGGCTGACTATACAATACCAAAATATATGCTCTAGACACATAAAACTCCAAAGCAACCTAAAGCTTGGTAGCAGTAGCTGGATATCCTGTACTCCCACTTGGGACATCTACTGACACCTATACCTATAACATGAAATGCAGGTCCCTCGTAAGGGATATTAGTACAAGATAATATACTGAATATGTAAGGCACGAAGCACTGTATATAAAGTAACAACTTAAATAAAACTATGCACTAGTGTAGGATAAGAGACCACCCTTAGTTATATTGTGGGCTGATGTACTTTATATTCTTTCTATTACTTTACCTTTACTATATAATCTGCGCACAACAAATAATACAAATAACCAGTTGATCAATGGCAAATCTATATCGGGATTAGCCCTAGATAGGCTCTTCCTTTAACCCCTTGGACTACCCTTCCCCCCCTCTCGGTGATAGGATCGACCCTGACTAGGTAATTCTTCCACCCCTCGGGTTACCACCCATCAAAAGCAATATATTTTACCTTTCAATTACCTTTGAGATGATTCTTTTGGTGGGTACAATATTAGAGTTGCAGGATTATAGATATAGCATGTGACATGTAGATAATCATACAAGATAAGATGACAATGAAAACAGTACGTTACACAAATAATAAAATGTGCATGAGATGAAACAACTCGTGAACTTTATTTAGCAACAAGAACCCATGCAACTTGGTATCCACGTATATATGCAGATTTGAAAGTGACTATGTATGGGAGCATATGAATATGTGAAAGAGTAGAGACATGGTTAATAGTTGGGTTAGAGTTGGTAAGTGCCTTTATGTGCCAAGGAGGGATCTATGTTTCATGACAAATAATATGAACTCAAGTAGCCTTACATACCTCGCTGTATGACCTCGCTATTACCTCGAGATAAACTTCTCTTCCTCCATATTTATCTATAGTATAGTATGTTATAAAACTAGCATTAGAAGCCAATAGATACATCTTAGAAGCCCAATCTCATAAAAAAATAACATATGGGCACCAAACGTATAATTATAAAACCGAGCATATTCTTTCAACCTTTCCACCCCTAATCATATTTTCTAATATACATTCTCATATACATATTATGTGAAGCCTATTTTAGTGCTATAATAGTCTTACAACAGCCCATAAAGCACAGTTCATAGCAATTATATATAACATACAAATAAGCGGCATAACATTACGTCCCTTCGCTATATTTTAACGTCGACAACCCCGAACCTGTTTCAAATTTACCCAAGCTACACTCAACCCATATATACATAGAAACATCCCTAAAATAGTCTTATAATAGTACAAAAGTAGTGAAGAAGGACGTAACACAATAGCCTTATATCTATCAGCCCACAAGTTCGTACTAAGAGTATAATTGTGATATCCTATAAGAAATCACTTTTGTGGACTGTAAAAGTGGTGTAAAAGCTTAGTTACATCATTAAAAAACAATACCTTATTAATAAAATAAGTCTTACTTCATAATTCAGCCAACCAAGAAGAGAAAATCCTCTTGAATAACAAGAAAAGTTCACAACAATCTTTAGGACACATGCTGTCCAAATTTTTCAGCATACACCTAACCAACATAGTTTTTTGTTTTTCATGAAGAAACCTTACTAAACATATAACTATAATAATTTATCTTTGCCTTAAAGTTTGAGGGCCTCCTTAAGAACCCTAAAATCTTCTTTTGGCTGCTTTACAAAGTCAAGAAAGAAGAACAAAGAAGCTTTTTGAAAGCTGAAATTTTTCAAATCTAAGAATGAATTAAATTTGCTGCTTGTAACCCCTTCTAAAGGATTACTTTGGCCGACTTTATTTTACCTTTTAAGCCTTATTATATAAATTTGGTAAGGTATCATTTTGCCCCTTTCACTTGGGCCTTATTGGGTTGCAAACTAATGGGCCTTGGTTGCCCATTTTTCCCCTTTCTGTTAGTTCATTTGGGCCTAAATTATTAAAGAAATTATGATATCTTTGGGATCTTTTAATATACTTCTTGGGCTAAAAATATAGTTCATTTATGATGCTAAAATATTGGCTAAAGTTACACCCTTAACATGGACTTTATTCATAATCGGACTTGGACAAATTCGACGTCGGTCCTCGTCTCCGTTTAGCTAGGAATTTAAGCTAAGCAAGTAGGGGACTCACTTTCTAGATTCCTAAGTCCTATAAGCACCTCAATTCTCTCACTTATTTTAGGGTTGTGATCTCCTAAATTTGACATAAAACTTATTTATACTCGACCCTCTTCAGCGTTAGACATACATATCACCCTCTAGTCTGAAATTCAAGCACTTTTAAAAATGGGCACTAATTTAACCAAATTATATCATGTTTCATTTGAATATTACTAATATTGTAAGATGTGGTTTGTTATAGTAGTGGTATTTATTGATGATATATTGATTTATTCCTACAGTGAAGAGGAGCATATGAATCACTTGAGGGTGGTGTTGCAAATCTTGAGGGATGAGAGATTGTTTGCTAAATATAAAAAGTGTGAAGTTTTGCTAAAAATGTTGCTTTTCTAGGTCATGTGGTGTCGGATGATGGCATGAAGGTGGATCCTAAGAAGACGGAGGTGATATGAAATTGGCCTAGGCCTTTGACTCCAATGGATATTAGGAATTTCTTAGGTTTGGTGGGTTACTACCGAAGGTTTGTGAATTATTTCTTTTCTATTGCTTTTCCTATGACAAAGTTAACCCAAAACAAGGCAAACTTTATTTGGACCGATGAATGTGAAAAGAGTTTTCAAACTTTGAAGGACAACCTTATCTCCGCTCCTATTTTGGCTTTATCTGAAGGGCTAGAAGGTCTTGTGGTTTATTGTAATTCCTCAAGGATTGGTTTGGAGTGGTTTTGATGCAAAATGGAAAGGTTATAGCATATGCCTCTAGGCAACTTAATGTGCACGAGAAAATTATCCCACCCATGATCTTGAACTGGCGGTCATGGTGTTTGGTTTGAAAATTTGGTGTCACTATTTGTATGAGGTTCATGTTGATGTATTTACCGACCATAAGAGTCTACAATATGTGTTTACGCAAAAAGATCTTAACTTGAGATAAAGAAGGTGGTTAGAACTCCTTAAGTATTTTGACATGAGTGTGCACTATCATCCCGGCAAAACTAATGTTGTGATCAATGCTCTAACTAAAGTCTCCATGGGTAGTCTAGCTCATATTGAGTTTGGTTACATGGAGGTGGCTAGAGAAGTTCACTAGTTGGCTAGGTTGGGGTTAGATTGAAGGAAGTTGAAAATGGTGGTGGAATAGTAGAAAGGTGGTTCCAAATCTTCTTTTATTGAGGAATTCAAGTTAAAACAAGACCTAAACCCTTCCTTGCTAGAGTTCAAGGCTTGTGTGAAGGATGGTAAAATGGAGGTTTACTCCCAAAGGGAGATGGTTCCCTTAGGTACCAAGGTAGATTGTGTGTGCCTAATGTTGATGACTTGAGGGAGTTGATTTTGAAGGAGGTCCATAATTCATACTATTCTATTCACCCCAGTTCTACAAAGATGTATAGAGACTTGAGTATGTATTGGTAGGGTGGTATGAAGAGGGATATTGCCAAGTTTGTATCCGGTTGTCACAATTTCTAATGAATGAAAGTCGAATATCAATGGCCTGGTGGCATATCCCAAGAAATGAAAATTCCTACTTGGAAGTGGGAAGAGATCAACATGTATTTTATGGTTGGGTTGCCAATGACTAGGAAACTCTTTGATTCTATTTGGGTTATTGTGGATAGAATAACAAATTTGGCTCACTTTCCTAGTCAAAACGACTTATGGTGCTGATGATTATGCTAAGTTGTATATTCATGAGTTGGTTAAATTGCATGGGGTGCCCTTGTATATCATTTTTTTATTGTGGTGCTCAATTCACTTCTCATTTTTGGAAGTCCTTCAAAAGGGGTCTTGGAACCAAGGTCAAGCTTAGCATGTCTTTTCATCCTCAAATGGATAGTCAAGACAAAAGAACTATCCAAACTCTAGAGGATATGCTTAGAGCTTGTATTTTGGAGTTTAAGGGTAGTTGGGATGAACATCTTCCACTTATTGAGTTTGCTTACAACAACAGCTACCACTCTAGTATTGGCATGGCTCCTTTTGAAGCTTTCTATGGTAGGCATTATAGATCCCCAGTTGGGTGGTTTAATGTGGGAGAGGTGGCCTTGTTTGGCTTGGATTTGGTTATGGAAGCTTTGTAGAAGGTGAGGTTCATAAGGGAGAGGTTGAAGATGTCTCAAAGTAGACAAAAATCCTAATCTGATGTAAGGAGAAGAGATCTTGAGTTTAAGGTTGATGATTAGGTTTACTTGAAAGTCTCACCCATGAAGGATGTGGTCCGGTTTTGCAAGAAAGGAAAATTGATCCCAATGTTTGTGGGATCTTATAGAATTTTGAGAAGGATTGGTAAGGTTGCCTATGAATTGGAATTGCCTATGGAGATGAATATGGTTCATCCAGTCTTCCATGTGTCTATGTTGAGAAAATGTGTTGGTGACCTAAGTGTTATAGTGCCCTTAGAAATTTTGTGTGTTGTGGAGGATATTTTGACCTATAAGGAGGTCCTAATGGAGATATTAGATAAACAAGTGAAAAGGTTGAGAAATAAAAATGTAGCAGCTATTAAGGTCCTTATGAGGAATCAACAAGTTGAAAGTGCCACATAGGAAGCTGGGGCAGACATGAAAAAGTAATATCGATATCTCTTCCACTCTACTCCATCCGAAGATAATAAATTAAGTTCCATCAAGTTTTAAGTTTCAGCCCTCATGTCATTTTTGCATGCATTCATGTTCATAGCAACAAATTTATGGTGATTTTTGACATTCATATTGGGACTTTTTGAAAAATGATGCTTAAGTGGATTTATTGCATTAAAGTCGGTCCAAAATCTTCACAATTACATCTCTTATGCATGTTTCTTTGACATTCGGGGACGAAAGTTCCCAAGGGAGAGATATTGAAACACCCCTCATGGGCTTCGAATGCCCCATAATCTTAATTTCTCTATATCTCAAAATTTGTACGTGAATTCAAAAATCCAACTTCATATTCTTGATTAGGGGAAAATTTGAGTGGAAACTGGGTATAACTCATATTTTAGAAGACCCGTAGTGAAAAATAATTTTTGCATTTATGAATTTCCAATGTTTGTCGCTCCCAGGTCGGGGCACGCTTGGGGCATGAGCTAGTGAAAGTGGTTGCTCCGCATTTGGTTCACATTATGGACTGGAACCCAATTTTCTTTTTTCGTCCAAGGGAATTGGGGTAATAGCCCCATTGCCTATTTAAACACGAAAGTTTCCATACTTAGCCATTTGTCAACTCTAATAACTCACAAAACCCTCTCTTAAACCTCTCCAAGACTTTATCAAATCTCTCATTCAAATTCAAGGATTTCAAATTCACTTTTGGAACTCAAGAACCAATCTCAAGCGTCAAGTCTTCTTCAAGGTCATTTCAAGAAATTCAAGGTTTAAGGTATGTGGGTCTTCATACATGCATCCTTTTACCCATGGAGCCCAACCTTCTCTTTTATGAAAATTTCATGATTTCAAGTTGTATTACTTATGGGTATATTTTATTACAAAATATGATCATAAATTATGTTGGAGTTTTATTAAGTATTGACTGATTATGCATAAATATCTATTTCAAGATTATTCCATGAATTGGTTTTGTCTATTGAGACTATGCGTGATTTGAGATATGAAACTATGAACTCTTATGAGCTTTTATGATGGATTTTAAGATACCCTAAATTAGGATTTTACTACAATATTGGTGGGTTGATTTGCATTGAGTTTAATCAACTTGTTTTACTCTTAAATTACATGATTTTAAACAAGTATCACGAACCCACCATATGTTTGATAAAATTACATGACAACAATTCTCAAGTTATTGATGATCTATTACATGATTTACAAGTCAAGTGATTTCATGATGATTAAGAGCTTTCAAGCATGTATTGAATTCATGAAAAGTATCTATGATTTTAAAAGTATCAAGTTGAGCCCCACTTCAAGAATTTTACCTCTTGTAAGTCATTTATGTCAAAGCAAGGGATCATGTATGATTATTATCTACTCTCACGTTAAAGTGAGGCTCACTCGTAGAGGTCAAGCATGTTGAAGAGCTACTTATATCATGTTTTCATGTCTTTTACAAGTTACTCATGTTAATATTAAAGTATGATTATTTCAAGTATTTTGTGGGATTAGACTTAGCACCAATTGAGGCTTAAGATGGGGGCTCGACTCAAGGGGTCCTTATATAAAGTATTTAGTTTTTAAACTATGTCCCACCATAAGATTATATATTTATACTTTCTATACTCATGGATCCATCTAGTTCATGTTATCATGTTTTGTTTGCCTTGGCAAGTAGACCACACTTTGCCGGGGGTTGTCATGCCCCACGACCTATACTAAGATGGTGTCATGCCTTGGATTCCAGGTTGTAGCTGCTTGGTCTATGTCGGTTGAGGGCTATTCCCACATATGTATGATATATTATATAAGTTAAATGATTTACAAGCATGTTTATTTACAAGCATTAATCATGCATGTCATATTGAGATCATATATCCATTGCTTATGATTATGCATTTTGAATATATTGGCTTATCCCTTTGTTGCATTGCATCCCGCATACTTAGTATATTCAAATGTACTAATGCATACTCTTTGCCTATATGCTATCACCATGTAGGAACCGAATCTCCTTTTGATCATTCTCCTCCATGTGGTTAGTTCGATTCTCCAAGAAGGTTTTTTGGTGAGTCCTCAACTCCAAGGAGAATATCTATATTATTTCATGCTATGATGTGACATATTTCTTATGTTGGATGCTTATTATTATGAGGGTAAGCACAAGAAGTGTCTTGGCACCCGCTCCATTCTAACGTAAAGGTGTTGTTGGATACTAAGTTTGTATATGCTTTAAGCTTGACTATTGTTGTGTTTCTATGTTTATGAAAGACTTCCCTTAGTACAACCAAGGATATGTACTAGAAATGCTAAAAGACTTATTGATGTTTATACTTGACTCTTGTTGATGTTTATTTTCATTTTTACAACCAAGGATGTGTACTAGAAATGCTAAAAGACTTATTTGGGTTGTCTTCGGATCCATTCGTCATGTCACATCTAGGCCCTTAGCTTGGGTCGTGACAAAACCAGACTAAAAGTTGTATTCCCTAGCAACGACACCAAAATTTTGATGTTTCACAAACTACACCTTCCTTTGAAGATAAAAGCGGTCACTGTCAAAATATATAACCTAACCAAGTTCAGGGTGTAACCTATAGGGAATATGGTCTAGACCCATAGTAATTTGAGCAATTTGGATGAATAAGCTACTTATCTACCGAAAGAGGGGGTTTGTAAATGCAGTAAATAAACCTAAACTAGAAGTACCTGTTATGAATTCAGTGAGAAAAGTAACTAGGGTATTGCGTTCCTCATAAATTTCTAACTTAGTATAGCTAGATAATAGTAATCTTTTTGGTAGCATGCAGAACTGGTAAGTTATGTTTACCAAACCCTTTGATCCAAGAGAGAGGTAAATTTCACTACATGATTTGATCCATCCTCTCAGTATGACATTACTAACCCTTACCATGTGTTCTAGTACAATAACCCCTTGATCCGATTAGGTGGATTAGACAAGAGAGATCACATCGAATTCTGTTAATTATTCCCTTATCCCATTCATTACCACCTTTATCCAACAAGTAGTAATTAGGTGATTTCTAATGTTGTCCACCATTAAAAAAGCATCCTCAGTAAAGGGATTAATTATACATGCATGTATACTTTCTAAGAATTATGGATTATCTAGTTTTACCTTGTTCGTTCTTCATGGTTTTCACAATCCTAGTTGTGGATTTAGCTATGCATGATCATTGTAGATATGAAATCTTGTTATAAAATAGCATGATTAAATACTTACAATGATGAATGTAAGAATAAGGAATCCAAAATTCTCCACAAGAAATCACACTGTAAAAATCACAAAATATGAATTCTCAAGTCTTTTTTGTCCTCTCTCGTGTGTCTCTTCTCAGAAAAAACTAAAAAAAAATATTTATAATGAGTAAAATACAAATCTAAAAAGAAATAGGAAAATTGGATTCGACAACTTCTACAGATGAGGTTACGGGCTGTAATGAACTCACGGCCTGTCCGTGAGCTTCGTACTCTACAATTTCCAAAAGCAGGCTTCAACTTGTGAGACCTTCTTACACCATATTCAAACTGATAGCCCATAAAGGGTTTCATCTGCTAGCTTTTCTAAAACTCTTCAAAACATTAGTGCTCCAACCATGACCTTATCTACGACCCATCTTCAAACATACAAGTCATAAGTGACTTCATCTGACAATACTTCAGCATTCAGTATGATTTCTGATCTTCAACGTATGAAACCAAATGCGGGTCGTGAAGAAATCTATGATTTATCTGACAACTTATGGATGTAATATCTAAAACGTGGCCCGTTACTAGAACTGACACACAAAACCAACTTACAGCTCATAGAGTGAACCACGACTTGTAGAGTTATTCGTAAATCATCAAAAACTTTAATTCTGCAGAACTTTGCCCAAAATCATATTGAATCCTGTCATCCAGCAAAATCAACATACAAACACATCAAACCCACTAACATCGCTTTGAGAATACATAAAATTTTCAAGTTTTAAATATCAAAAATGTTGTCGTTTAATAGCATATCAAGAATTAGTCAACCCGAATGACATAACCATAAACTCATAGAGCCAATAACAGGTCCTAAATGTTATGTTCAGTATATCAGACTCCCAAACTCTTACCTGATGATAGCCAGACCTCAAATCAATTTTTGAGAATACTGAGGCATCCTATAATTGGTCAAAAATATCACAATTACGAGGCAAAGGATATTATTCTTGATAGTCACTTTGTTCAGTTGGCGATAGTCAATACATATATATATATATATATATAGTGTTATCCTTCTTCTTCACAAATAAAATACGAGCACCCTAGGGATATACCCTTGGATGAATAAATCCCTTTTTCAACAATTCTTCCAATTGCTCCTTCAACTCTTTCAATTTAGCTGGAGCTATCCGATAGGGGGAAATATATATAGTCTTAATGCCCGGCTCCGCATCAATTACGATCGGGTGGAACACCAAGTAAGTCAGTCAAAAATACATCCATAAACTCTCTAGCAACCCTAGTGAACTCCATGGATGGTGGCTCATGAGAATAGGCATGAACATAAGCCAAATATGACAAACATTACTTCTCCATCAACTACGGGCATACATCTAAGAAGTAACACCCTTAGGATAGGAGCTTGGTACTCCGATCCACACCAACTGAGGCAAGTCGGGGGAAGATAAGTTCACGATCTTTGCATGGCGATCAAGAATAGCATGATAAGTTGACAACTAATCCATACCTAATATCACATCGAAGTTAACCATATGTAACAATGTCAAGTCAGTAACCGTATCTCTCCCTATAAAAGTCACAAACTTGATACACTCGATTCACCACTAATGATTTACTGCCAAGGTGAAAGCACAAATAGGTTTAGCAATCGGCTCACACATAATATCAATATCAAAAGAAAAATAGGTTGACACATAGGAATAAGTAGAGCCTAGATCAAATAAAACTGAAGTCAAACAATGGCACACCAAAATCATACCTGTGATAACTGTATCAGAGTCCTCTGTCTCAACTCTATCTGGGATAGCATAGCATTCTCTGCAGTCAGCACAAACCTATGGGCCTCCACAGGCTCCACCTCTCACTATACCATGACCTCCACTGGTACCACCCCTTATGGCCTGGGGTGTGTCTCTAGATGAAGGTCCTGAGGCTGGACAAGCTAGCTAAGATCCTGAAGCCTAAGTTGAAGATGCATGATAAGGGCAATGCCTGAACAAATGTACAACCTCATCACAACTATATCAAACCCTAGCCTCTCACCCTTGAGATGGCTGCGTTAAAAAGCCACCACGTCTGGCTACATTAGATGAACTATCTTGACCTATCTGAGTAGACTTGGATCTGTCTGCACTATCAATTATGACATGGACTGCTCGACCATGGTGGCCCTGCCTCTAAAACTCCCAATCATATGGTGGTGGTCCACTAAACTAATCGTGCTAACGGAACCTCTTCCCGACACCGTTTTTATCATACCTAATGTGCTCTATCATACGAGTGTGATCTACTACACCCTAAAATGTGCCTCCAACCAGAACCAAAGATGTTGTATTCTCTTGAAGATACCGTGTCAATCCCTTGGCAAATCATCAAATCCCTTCAAACTCGGTGAGGATACTAGATAAGGCATATAAATATGAAATCTGGCCTCATAGTCCAAAACCAAAATAGAACCCTGCTGAAGTCTATCAAGCTCATCCCAATGATTATCCCAA
>JAOTQJ010153253.1:0-30808 GCA_025642045.1 Solanum sejunctum
AGAAAGCTGAAAGTTTTTCTAAGTTAAAGTGAATGGATATGTGCTGCTTATAACCCCTCTTTATATAACCACTTTGGAAGACCTTCTATTGGTATTTTGACCATCTTACACCACAAAATAATAAGTTGCTTATCCAGCATCTTGTACATTAAACTTGGGCCAAAATGGGTCTCCAAGTTGATGGACTTGGGCTGCCAAATTTTCAGATTTTTTTCTTCTTAGTTTGGGCCTAAAGTTTCTAAGAATCTTGTGATATCTTTGGGCCTTTATTACTATCATACTTGGGCTGTAAATATAGTCCACACATGATATTAAATCAAGGCCCAAAGTTACACCATTAACATGGACTTTATTCATAATCGAACTTGGACAAATTCGACGTCGAACCTCGTCTCAGTTTAACTAGCGATTTTAAGCTAAGCAAGTAGCTGACTCACCTGCTAAATTATAAGTCCTACAAGCACCTCAATTCTCTTACTTCATTTTAAGGCCGTAATCTCCTCAATTCGACATAAAACGTATATTCACTCGACCCTCTTAAGCGCTAGACACACATATAGCCCATTAACGCGAGATTTGAGCACTTTTGAAAATTAGCGCTAGTTTGACCAAACCATGTCATGTTTCATTTCTATTATACTAGTATTGTAAGCTGTGGAGTGTTACAATTTAGACTGAATTTGATACCCAAAGAGTCCCCTCATAAAAACATATCATTCCCAGTTCCTTGTGGAGCATTAAATCTAGACATTCTCCGTATGTGAGTGTGAATCTTGAATTTGATACCCAAAGAGTCCCCTCAAAAAAACATATCATTCCCAGTTCCTTGTGGAGCATTAAATCTAGACATTCTCCATATGTGAGTGTGAATCTTGTTCCCTATTCCATCTAGACTGTTGTAATGACCTAGCCTAACACTATGAAGTATTATTCGATCTTGGGCTTAGCCCATCACGGATTTATCCCTTTGGACTCAGTCTAAAAGGTGCGTAACAATATATAGACCAATTTTTATAATTATATACATAACATCTCTCTTGTGTTTTGTCGATGTGGGACTTCTTATCTCAAGATGGGTTGTAACATACACCCCCTCTATGGACTTAGCGTCCTCACTAAGGTTTTCCACACCATATGGAATTCACCTAGACTCAGCACTAAGGTTTGCCCACCTCATTGGGATTCTCCTAAATTCAGTTGAACTCTAGCCCCACATCGACAAGGCTAACATAAGAGTGGCTTAGATATTATTTGTAACGACCTAGCCCAATACTTTGAAATACGATCGACTCTTTTGACCTAGCCTATCATGGATTTGTCCCTTTGGACCCACCCCAAAAGGTTTATCACAGTATATAGACTAGTACTTCACATATATACCTAACATCTCTCTTATGTTTTGCCAATGTGGGACTTCTCATCTCAGGAATAGGTTATTACATACACCCCCTCTATTAGTTTGCCACACCTCAGGAGGGTACTCTAGACGTGGCCGACACTTAGAGACTATTGTTAGTCTCTAAGCGAACTACTTGGCCTCATCACACTTACTCAATCAACATATTTAACAATCTTTGGAAGACTATGATAATAAAAGGTGGATAATCTGGGTCTTATAAAACCATATCAAATCAATTAGGCTAGTATGAAAGAAACTAGCTCAACATAATATCTGATCAATAACTCAACTCTAGTCTATAAAACCTCTATCACTATCAATTTGTGTTAATGATAGACCCATGGATACCTCAATTCAAAGACAAAGATAATGTAAAAGTCTGACTCTAATAGCTAGATGAAAATAAAAATGAGAATTCTCTAGGGTAAGGGAGGGTTCACCAACTCGACTGAATATAGTAGATCATCAATGGTGCGTTTGTTAACGATCACTAGTTCTTGTATCTACATCATGAAATGATGCGGTCCAAATGGACGTCAGTACGTGGAATGTATGAGTATGTAAAATGGCTGAATAAAATAGATATAGACAGAATAATATAAAAATAGCATCAACTCAAAAGATACTCAATTATAATATCAAATATTTGTTAAGAAAGAATAAAAAGTAGACAACGACACCCCAATACTATCCAATCTCATCCAATTAGCTTAAATCAGAGTACTATCAATATAGAACATATTTGGGAGTTTCTCTTATCTAACAACAATCACTTATAAGCTAGTGATTGTACAATAATCTCTCTGATGTTGCCACAACTTTCATATTTGCTAGGTAAAGAACGAATTAGATTTACAAGGGATCTAGTCTCTCAAGTCCGCTATTGTTTTAGGTACTTCAACTCAAGAGGGAACCTCTAATGTAATGATTCAATCCTCTCCTATGCTTAGCGACATGGTTAATATATGCGCGTTAGACTTGCTCTTACTCATTTTAGTGCTTGATACTCCTCCCAAGACTTAATTCTCATAAGACCATCCATCTTAATCAATCATATCCATTAGTATCATAAAGACTCTCATCACTTCATCAACTCTATCAAATCGGGGCTTTTAGCCTATCATATCAATATCTCATCAACTCAATTCTTATTTAATCTCTCAAAAAGCTTAGACCAATCAATAAGAGGACAATCAATTAGACCAATCTCTAGAGTTCAATTATAATACTCATAGGACCATCAAGTTTTATCAACCTATCATCATGCTCACATCACAATCATAATCAACATTCTCAAATCAAGGCACTGGACTCAATTTCCTAGGTTCATTCATGCATCTTTTACAAAATATCATATAGGGTTTATGAAATAACTCATGAAAAGTATTTAGTCGATAAAATTGAGCTTATGATGATCATCAACATATGAAAATACATAGAATGTATATAAATTTTCAAGAAACTTTCAAGAAAACATGGACGAAGACTGAATACATTCATGATCTTTCTATTACCATCAATAGGTAACATGGAAGAACATTCCCATGTTTTAGTTTAGCCTTACATACCTGGTAAGGAGTTTGACAATCAACTAGCAAGACTTTGTCCTCAATTCTTTTGAATCCTTGATCTTCCCCTCTTCTCTTTAGCCCTAATCTTTGTTAGATGGTTATAAATACTTAGGAATAGGTGATAAACCCCTTTTTACACTCAAAAGACCTATTTTGATCATGTTTTAAGTTTAGGCTGGATTGAAAAAAGTTTGGAATATCCCTCACAAAAATTGAAAAAAATACTCCTCGATGTACTATGTCCGAGTCATGGACTTGGTTGAATTTTGTCATTATCACCAAAAATTTTCCAATCGAGTTTTCTAATCCTATAGAAAATATTGGGATTACATCCAAGTGTAAATCTGTGATAAGTCTGCAACGCGTACATGTCGCGCACTCTTTCTGGAATTGCGTTTTCATATCAAAAAAAATTACCTTTTGATTTAGTTGCTCTAAAATCAACCAAGACCACTTCCCCACATAATTTTTCATGTAGATCGCAATTCTGGTCTTTGATTTTTCATCAAAGTCTGGAAAGACACGTTATGGAAGCGTCTCTCATCTAGAGGTTTTTTGATAATTTTACCAGGTGTTACATTATCTCCCCTTGGAATCATCCATCCTTGAATAAAGAGTAAAGTTAGACATCAAGGCATGAATAACAATCAAGAATCCCCTTAGCGGTCACTCAACATATCAAACTATCGACCCATCAACAATCTAAACAATTGTTATTTAGACTCAAGAATAGATAAGTCAACATAGACAAATCAATTCAAATCAAGAGTAAGGATATTACCTTCAACATTCTCAACATTAGGCATTAATAGATGTGGGTATTTAGCTTTCATATCTTCCTCAGCTTACCACGTGGCTTCCTAAATAAATTGATTTCTCCACCGGACTTTGATTGAGGCAATCTCTTTGGTTCTCAACTTACAAACATGACCATCAAGGATTTGGACTGGAATCTCTTCATAAGACAAGTTATCCTTCAATCCAATACTCTCAATAGGATTACCAATGAAGGATCTCCCAAGCATTTCTTCAACATCCAGATGTGAAAAATTAGATGAATCGTGTCAAGCTCAAAGGATAACTCTAACTCAAAAGCAACCCTCCCAAATCTCTTCACAATCTGATAGGGAATAATATAATGTGGACTCAGTTTCCCCTTCTTCCCAAATCTCATGACTCCCTTCATGGGTGACAGTTTTAAGTCCAATAAATCACTTCAAACTTTAAGTCTCTCCTTCTCACAATGGTGTAGTATTTTTGACGGCTCTGTGCAGTCTTCAACCTTACTTTAATAACCTTTACCTTCTCCTTTGAATGATGGACAAGATCAGGTCCAATCAACTTAACTTCTCCAACCTCATCCCAATTGGTGATCTACATCTTCTCCCATATAAAGCCTCATAGAGGGCAATCTAAATATTTGCATGGTGACTATTATTATACGCAAACTCAATTCAATGGTAAGTGGTCCTCCCAATTTTCTCTAAAGTAAAAGAGATAAGCCCTCAATATATCCTTCAAAGTCTAAATGGTACACTCTGTTTGGCCATCTGTCTAAGGATGAAAGGCAGTGCTCAGATTCACCTTAGTACCCAATTCTTTCTGAAAAGATCTCCGAAATTGGGATGTAAATTGAGATCCTCTGTTAAGATGATAGATAAGGGAACTCCATGAAACCTCATAATCTGCTAGATGTATGACTTGGCATACTCTTCTGTAGTGTTAATCGTCTTAACTGCTAAGAGGTGAGCTACTTTGATCATCCTATCCACACTCACCCATATCGAATCATGCTGCTTTTAGGACCTCGGCAAGCCTATAATGAAGTCTATATTAATTATCTCCTAGTTTCATTTTGGAATCTCAAAATGTTGAGCTAATCTACATGGCCTGTGATTCTCAACTTTAACATGTTAACACCTCAAAAACTTAGAGATAAACTCAATGATATCCTTCTTCATTCCACTCCACCAATAGAATTTTCTCAACTCATGGTACATCTTGGTAGAGTTAGGATGAATGGAATATCTAGAGTTGTGGGCTTGAACCATAATTCTATCTCAAACACCATCAATATTTGGAATATAAAATCTACTTTGGTATCTCAACACCCCATCTCCCCCTTTGGAGAACACCATTACCTTCTATTTGTGGATAACTTTTTTTCAATTGAAATAGAACATAATCTTGGTCTTGCTTTTCTTTCACCTCTGCTAGTAAAAATGAAGCAGATCCATTTTGTACATTGACTCCTCCCTCATCACTCTCTTCGCGCTAAACTCCCAATTGGACCAATCGATGCACTTCCTTAGCCACCTCCTTCTTTCCTTTCTTAACATGGATTGTACTACCCATTGATAACCTGCTAAGAGCGTCAACAACAATGTTAGCTTTACTTGGGTGGTAGATAATTCTCATCTCATAATCCTTATGGAACTCCAACCATCTCCTCTGCCGTAGGTTGAGATCTTTTTGACTGAAGACATATTGTAGGCTATTATGATCAGTAAACATATCCATATGCACTATATATAAGTTGCGGCGCCAAATATTAAATGTGAATACCACTGTTGCCAACTCAAGATCATAGGTTGGATGGTTCCTCTCATGAACCTTAAGTTGTATAGAAGCATATGTTATCACTTTTCCCCTCTTCATCCATGCACAACCTAATCCAACTCTGGACATGGCAAAATATATCACAAAGTCTTCTGTCCCATCAGGCAAGGCGAAAACTGGTGTAGTAGTCAATCTTATTTTCAACTCTTGGAAGCTCTTCTCACATTCATCGGATCATTGAAACTTGACCTTCTTCTCAATTTAGTCAATGTTGAGGATAGGGAAGAGTATCCCTCAACATATCTGCAGTAGTAGCCTGTCAATCCCAAGAAATGTCTTATGCCAGTTGGAGAGGTCGATCTGGGCCAGTTCTTAATCGCTTCAATCTATTGGTTTCCACTTGAATACTATCGCACAAGACAATATGGCGTAGAGAATCCACTGACTTGAGAGAAAACTCACACTTTGAAAACTTCACATACCACTCATGGTCTTTGAGAGTCTGGAGGATGATTTTGAGGTGATTAGCATTTTCTTCCTCATCTCTCGAATATACCAAAATGTCATTGATGAATATGATTACAATCATATCAAGATATTGTCTGAATAAAATATTTATCAAGTCTATGAAAGTTGCAGATGCATTTATCAACCCAAAGAACATGACCAAGAACTCAAAATAGTCGTATCGCATCCTAAAAGTTCTTTTGGGATGTCATATTGTCTTACTTTCAACTGATGATAACTAGATAGGAGGTCTATCTTTGAGAAGCAAGAGGCATCCTGAAGTGGGTCAAACAGATCATCTATCCTGGGGAGAGGATATTTATTCTTTATCATTACCATTGTCAATTACTTATAATCAAGAGACATTCTGAGAGACTCATCGTTCTTTCGTAAGAATGGGATAGGAGCACCCAAAGGAGAAACACTCAGCCTAATAAAGACCATCTCTAACAAATCTCTTAATTGCTCTTTCAATTCTTTCAACTCAGCGAGGCCATCCTATAAGGTGGAATTGAGATAGGTTGGGTTTCGAGGAGAACATTAATCTCAAATTAAGATCTCTATCAGGAGCTACTCTAGGAAAATCCCCAGGAAACTCATTCACAATAAGAACTGACTCAAGAGTAGGAAACTCAACATCATCAGACTTACTCGCACAAGGTGATAGATATGACCTTTTGAGATTAGCTTTCTGTCCCTTAGGTAGGAAATAATATTAGCCTTAGGAATAGTAGAATCACCCTTCCACTCTAGTATCAGCTCATTCCGAAATTGGAACTTAACAGTTTAGGTCCTACAATCAATGGGGGCATAATAAGAACAAAGACAATCTATGCCAAGTATAATATAAAAATCAATCATCTCAAACTTAATCAAATCAGTAAGAGTATCCTTATGGTGGATGGACACTGCATAATTTTTATAGATTCTCTTAACTATAATAGACTCACCGATAGGGGTATAGACATCAAAAGGTTCAAGAAGACACTCAGGAGTTCTATCAAATCTACTGGCCACATAAAGAGACACAAATGATAATATGGCACCAAGATCCATCAAGATGTAGCAATCAAGTGTAAAGGCTCGAATCATACCCATCAGAACATCTGGGAATTCTCCTGATCTTGATAACTAGCCATGGTATACAAAGGGTTGTATCTTTACTTGGACCTGATGTAGCAACTCTCTGATTTTGTCTAGTTAGTGGGGCTGCTACAAAGGATTAAGCTTAGTCAGCCCACTTTGGGCAATCTCTCTGAAAGTAAGCCAATTGGCTATACCTGAAACATGCATAACTTTCCTCATAACACCTCACCAAGTGTAATTTGCTACACTTACCTCATGGTGTCTTACCTCATGAACCTTGAGTGACACTAACGTGTGATCGAGATCCCTGGGCTCCAAAATACAACACTTTTGATGCTTAAAACTTAGAATTTTGTGTGTTCTCAATGTGATTTTAGTTGGTTTGATATGTTTTTATGTTATATTTGTAGGATTATAGGTTTGGCCTTGATTTTGGGAAGAAATGCAAATGTTGCTGGTTTTTGCAACTATACGAGACCCTTTACGAGGTATAGATCATTCTATCGGTCGTAAAGTGGTTTTGCGAACAATTCTAATGAGGTCTAATTTTCTGAAAATGATTCTACGAACATGCAGATAAGACGTAGAATGTTTTAGAGACATGGATGATGGTTCGTGTCCTAAATATCAGACATGGACACTTTCTGAAGTGTCATCAGACGAAACCCTTTATAAGTAGTAAACCATTTTATAAGTTGTAAAGCGGTGTCATAGAATTGAAGTCCAAATTTCCAGTAGTGGTGTATGAGACCTTGATTACAGACCATAGAATGCAATACGACTCGTAAACCCCTTATATATAGTGTGCCGACCAGTTCTCCTATTTTGTTTAGCACTTGTATTTTACCTATCATAAATAGGTTATTGAGGTTGTTTTTCATATGTTTTTGCCTAGTACTCAAAAAACTTAGTTATTATAGAGAGAAAATTGTGAGATCACATTGGTGAGTGTTTGAGAACACTTGTGTTTAAATTTTATCTTTAAGCTTGTGATTCTTATTGAAGTTGGATTTGCTTATTCTTAATGCTATTGGGTAAGAGTTCAATTATGTTTTCTCAGTCTATAATTCTTTCACCTACACAAAGCATGAGTAGCTAAATCCACAACTAGGGTTGTGGGAACCATGAAGAACTAACAAAGTAAAATTGGATAATTCAAAATTCTTGGAAGGTGTGTATGCATATATTAATTAACTCTCTTTGTTTTGCATGCTTTCTGATAGTGGCCAACATTAGAACCCACCTAGAGTTACTGACTGGATCAAGGTACTAATGAATAGGAAAAGAGATTAATTAATAAGATTTGATTGATATGTTCTCCTCTAATCAACCAAAATTGGCCAAGGGGAGGTTGTATTGGGACTAATAGGTAAGGATCAGTAATCTACACTATGAAGATGGGCCAAGTCACATAGTGAAATTCACCTCTTACCTTTGACAAAAGAACTTGGTGAACTTAACTTACTGTCTTACATGCTACACACTAGCAAACAATTAGATCATCTGGTGATACTGAGTTGGGGAATCATAGGGAACACAATATCTTAGTCTCTCTATATATTGATTTCTCTCTTGTGTTAGTTAGTTTACTTCTGATTTCCATTGATTATTGCAAACCTCCCCACACCTCCTTTGGGAAGTAAGTTGGTTAACCACTCAAATTACAATCATTGAATTTTCTTGAGTCTATATATTCCCTATTGGTTCGACCCTAACCTCTGTTAGATTCTATTTCTTAACAATGACCGTTTTATTCTCTAAAAAGAGGTATAACTTAGGTGATATCAATATTTTAACATCATTATCAAGGAATACAACTAAACTTAGTTAATTCATAGCAATTCGAGTGTTAATCCTTATTTCCTATACTTTACTTTTTTTTGTTATTTTTGTTCTTTTTCAGCGTGTAAGTGTAGTGTATGCCTAATAATTTGAGTCAAGGCAATCCCTTAACTATGTATGACCCATAGATCCATAGAACGTTGAGGAGAATGGCCCAAGATAATGCCAAAAATATGACCAATATAGCTATGAACAAGAACAACAAAGAGAATGCTGATAATGTGAACGCACCTCATCTTAAGGACATCGCTCTGTAGCCCCAAGATTTCAATGTCAATGCTTATTAGCTAAATTTATACAGGATGAATCCTACATATATGGAGGTGACTGGAGTTATTGTGTTGCCACTACTACCGGCAGACACAAAGTTCATATCTTAAGTGGGTTACTTCAGATGCTACAGAACTATGGGTTATTTGCGAGCTTACCATCGGAGGATCCTCATAGCCATCTACACAATGTGGCATTCATCTGCAAGAGTGTGATAAGAACACATAATCTATCTATGGATATTTGGGACTTCGTGTCTTCTCATTCTCTCTTATATATAATGTAGCATTATGGCTATCTGAGCTAACGCAAAGTTCGATCACCAATTGGGCAAACTTTTAAAAGGCCTTTTTGGAGAGGTACTTCCCTAGATGAAAGAAGCTCAAGTTGAAGGACAAGATTAATAACTTTATGCAACATCCTAGTGATTCAATCAGTACTGCTTAGGAGCAGTTCACCAAACTTTTGAGGAGCATCCCAGACTATAAGATAGTTGATGATGCCTTGGTGGAGATCTTCTACCATGCCCTTGATGAGAACAGTTAGGCTTGTGCTGACACAATCATAGGGGCCATGTTCTTCGATCAGCCATTTGCAAAGATCATAAAGAAAATGGAAAGAGTGGTCAACACTAATCATGAATGGGTGAAGAGAGATAGAGCATCCACCAAAAGTTCATGCACTATCATTGTTGATCTAGAGCAAGCAAAGATCAATAAAGAAATCATGAAACAACATACCTAGATTCCTATCTATGAAGGTGATGATGAAGCAGAACCAAGATCGAGTAAATGCAGTAGTTCATCAATCTCCATGTGCATGCATGTATGATGAGTCATATTATGATAAGGATGCATGTTTTGTTACTGTTCAGACGGGGGGTTTCTAGACAAATGCCCAAAGGTCCAATTAGTACTATTGGCGCCAAGGTCAAGGAAACAAAGGTCAAAACTTCAATAGAGATGGAGCTTGTAAGAACAACTGCGGGAGAGCGGAGAAAGCTTCAAAAATGTTCCTTATGTGCTGCCACATAATCGTGATGCAGGTGAAAGCAGTTCAAGAATTGAGGAGATATTTGATCGCCTGTTGAAGAAAGCTAAGACATAGGATAAGACTCTAAGGGGCATGAAATCTAAAATTTCTACCATAAAAAAGAAAATTTAGTCTTGCTCTGTGGCTATCAAACATCTTGAACAATAGTTCGGTCAAGTGTTGACTAGGCTTAATTAGCATCAGAGGGGTACACTACCTAGCAAATAGTTCAGAATTCTAAAAATAAAGGGAAATGTATGGCGGTTAGTACTTAGGGTGGTAAGATCACCATTGATCCTCTCATGCCAGTTGATGAGGAAGATGTTCGAGAGGAGATAGTTCAGGCCAAAGATGCGGGGATAGGAGATATTCGTAGAAAGGGTGTGGTGAGTGAAGCTGTTGATGCACCACAGAAGTTAAAGCTCATTCCTAGGCCTCTTCCTCCCTTCCCTCAAAGAATCATAAAGATGGAGGAGGAAGGCAAATTCAAGCACTTTCTCTCTATGCTAAAACTGATGATCTGGCAAAATACAACACTTTTAATGCTTAAAACTTGGAATTTCACATGCTATCAATGGAATGTTAATTGGTTTTATGTATTTTTGTGTTTATATTTGTAGGATTATAGGTTGGCCTTGATTTTGGAGAAAATTGCAGAAGTTACTGATTTTTGCTATTATACGAGACCCTTTTCGGGCCATAGGGTGGTTTTGTGAACAATTGCAGTGAAGGGCTATTTTTTGAAGTTTATTATTATGACCATGTAGAGGAGCCGTAGAAGGTTTTATGAGTCATAGAAGATAGTTCGTTCTTGAGGATCAAAGACTTGGACTTTCAGGAATTTCATCAGACTAAACCCCCTTTATAGGTAGTAAATCACTTTATGAGTCATACAGGGGTGTCGTAGAGTTGAAGTCCAAATTTCTAGCAATTGAGTATGATATCCCGATGATGGGTCGTGGAATGCAATATGACGTGTAAAAAGCTTTCATATGGCATGTCGACCTGTTCTCCAATTTTGTTTAGGACTTGAATTTTAATTATTATAAATAGGTTTTTAAGATTATTTTTCATAAGTTTTTCACCTAGTACTAAGAGAACTCAGTAATTAGAGAGAGAAAATTATAAGATAATAGTGGAGAGTCTTTGATAACACTTATGTTTGAATTTCATCTTGAAGCTTGTGATTATTATTGAAGTTGGATTTGCTTGTTCTTAATTCTATTATGTAAGTGTTCAATCATGTTTTCTTTAATCATAATTCTTGCATCTACACATAGCATGAGTAGCTAAATTCACAACTAGGGTTGTGGGAACCATAAATAACTAACAAAGTAAAAAATGAATAATTCATGATTCTTGAAAGGTGTATATGTATGCATTAATTAACTCTTTTCATTTTGCATGTTTTCTAGTGGTGGCCAATATTAGAACCCGCAGTGCTACTGACTGGACCAACATAGTAATGAATAGGAAAATACATTAATTAATATGATTTGATTGATGTGATCTCATCTAATCAATCAAAATGGGCCAAGGGGAGCTTGTGCTGGGACTGATTGGTAAGGGTTAGTAATACACACTTTAGAGATAGGCCAAGTTGTATAGTGTAATTCACCTCTCACCTTTATCCAAAAGGTGTGGTGAACATAACTTTTCGTCTATACACTACAAAAGAATTAGATATTCTAGTGATACTGAGTTGGGGAATCATGGGGAACACAATACTCTAGTTTCTGTTCTGTCACGACCCAAACTAGGTCTTAGACGTGACACGACTAATAGGGAGCCCAAAAGAACCCCAATCAAGCCTCTTAGTGTATCATACACACATCCTTGGTCGTGGAAACAAGATAAAAAACAAAAGGAAACATAAAAATCGGGAATTGGGACTAAGGGAAAGAGTCTAACACTTAGATAGCATAGAAAAGTCAAAACTCAACTATAACAGATAACTTGTCCAACAATACCTCTAGACATAGAACATAGCGGGGGCCAAGACAAGCAACTAGGATCATGTTCATAGTCATACGTTTCCAACATAAAGATAGTGAATAAATAGAATAAATCAATAGAAGTATGTCCTCGAAGTTGAGGACTCATCAACTTACTTTGAGAGAAATCGTACTAGCCACGAGGAGGAGGATGACAATCAGGTAGAACTCCAGTTCCTATATGGTAATATCATGTAGGGATAGAGTATGCATTAATATGTTTGAATATACTAAGTATATAGGATGCAATGCAATAAGAGATAGACAATATAGGCAAAATGCAATATCATAAGCAATGGCTAACATAATAACAATATGACATGTGAATGATGCTTGGAGTAAAACATGCTTGTATAGAAAATATTGCATATGTAAGAATAGACCAACATAATGATAGATCGTCACACCCTACCATCCATGGTGATTGAGGTGTCAACTCCTCAATTGGTTGATGGATATCACACCCTCCATCAAAGTGGTCAAGGTATCAACCCCTCAACATTGTTAATGGAAATCACACCCTCCATCATAGTGGTTGAGGTATCAACCCCTTAACATAGTTAATGGACATCACACCTTCCGTCATAGTGGTTGAGGTATCAACCCCTCAACATGGTTAATGGACATCACACCCTCCATCATAGTGGTTGAGGTATCAACCCCTCAATGTAATTAATGGACATCACACCCTCTATCATATTGGTTGAGTCAAAATACCCCCTCAAACAAGGTATGGTCAACTTGCAATACTATACATACTTTTCATGAAATCAACACACATATATCATCCTTTCATCATCGTAAAGTCATTCAAGTCATAGGTCATGTAATGGATCATCAATAGCTCAAAATCCTAAACCAAACATTTTATAAAATACTTGGTGGGTGTGTAATGCTAGTGTAAAACCATGCCATTAAAGAGTGAAATCATTCAAGGAATCCTTAAGTAAATTAACCCACCAACACTTAGTAACACCCTCGTGCAGTATATATCAAAACCCTTCATCAACTCTCAAGATAGATCATAGATTCATAGTTCAAAATATGCTTAAACAGTCACACTTTTATGAAACTCCAACATAGTTCATAGCCAAATTCATAGTAAGTAAAACTCATAAGTAACTCAACTTAGAAACATGAGTTTTATGTAAAAAAAGGAATATTTTCACCATGGGTGAAAGGATCCAATAGTTGAAACCCACATATCTTGACTTTGGAGTATTCCTTGATGAAGATTGGAAATTGAAACTTGAAGCTTGAGTGAAATCCTTAAGAACCGGAAGAGATTTGGCACTTCCATTTTGAGTAAAATATTTGTCTAAATATTTGAGAGAGTATTGGAGAATGTCGTGTATGATATGGAGGTGAAATATGGCTAAGTATAGGTGTTTTTACATATGGGAAGGATTAGGCCCAAGACCTAAAGTCCATGTACCGGAATAAGAAAACTGGCCAAAAATTGCACCTCTTCGCGCCCCTAGCGCGTCGCGCCTGGGGCGCGCTTGGTCACTGAATTGGCAAACTTTGAAATTTCAAATTTTGCTATGGTTGATCTAAAATCAGGGTTAGACCCATTTTCCACTCAATTTTTTCCCCTGAACAAAAATATAAAGTCGGAGTTTTGATATCACACACGAATTTTGAGATATATGAAAATTACAATTTTGAACACTTTTGAGGCATAGTTTGGGCACTTTTGGGGTCGTTTCATCTTCATATTGACTTCTGTCTTGTGATAGTTAGTTTAGTTATTTTTTCATTGATTATTGCAAACCCTTCCCCCTTGGGAAAGTAAATTGGTTAACCATTTGAATTGCAATTAGTGAATTCACTAAAGAATACTTATTCCCTATGGGTTTGACCCTAACCTTTGTAATGTTCTATTTCTTAACAGCAACCATTCTATCCTCTAAAAAGGATGTGTAACTTGGGTGGAATTAGAAACAACTCTCCATCAGCATCCCACTTATTGAGGCATTGGAGAAGATGATAGGGTATGATAAGTACATGAAGGACTTAGTCACTAAAAAGTACATTGTGAATCAGGAGCTCTCCAAAGAGATTCAACATTGCAGTGCTATTGCTACGATGTCCTTGGTACAGAAGTGATAAGATCTGAGTGCATTCACCATACCATACACAATTGGATATATGGAGTTCGTAAGGGCACTATGTGATCTAGGTGCCAACATTAATCTGATGCCCCTTCCGGTCTATAAAAAGCTTGGATTGGGCTCCCCTACTTTAACGAGCATGTGGTTGTTGATGGCAGATCATATGATGTAGAATCCATTGGGGATATTATATGATGTGTTGGTCAAAGTTAAGAAGCTTGTATTCCTCATAGACTTTGTGATCCAAGATTGCGAAGTCAACTTCGACGTACAAATCATCTTGGGAAGACCGTACCTAGCCACTAGGCAAAGAGTAGTGTATATGGAAGTGGACCAACTCAAGTTTAGATTGAACAAAAAAGAGGTCATATTCAATATCTGTTAGTCCATGAAGCGTCCAGATGATCTGAAGAACAAAGTCTAAGTAAACAATTTTTCCAAGTCATGCTGTGACAATGAATCAGGTGCTACTTGGGAGGCAACCCCAAGGTTTTTAATATAGTAGTATAGTTATAGGTTTATTTTAGCTTTTGGATTCTTATGTAGATTATTCTCTTGTACTTTGATTGTAGTTTTGGACATTGGGCTAGTTGCATAAAGGGTAACAGTGTGTTCTGTAAATAATATGTAGGTATAGGGCTAAGTCAGCCATTTTTGATTAAAATGAGCATAAAGGAGTCTCACGAATGGTTTTAAAGGTACAACCTATACACCATCTCGTAGAGATTTCTAGTGAGCAAAAAACATGTACACTCTATTCCGTGAGTCAATTTTATGATCTGTAGAGAAATCGACAGGTTGTAAATGGAGCTCGTGGACCCCAGGTATGTTTCCTGAAATTTTGGACCCTAATTAAGTTTCCTGAATGTTTGCTAAGTGTTTGAGGTCTCTATGACCAATTCTACTAGCCGTAAATCACTTTAAAACTTGTAGACCAATCTGTGTAACCCAGTCCTAAAATCTAGTGTTTGGATTTCTACTAAACAATGGTTACGGGCCATAAAACACTCTACGGCCCGTAATTGAGGTTTCGCAGAGTCCAGACCCATTAACTTTTAGTTGACTTGGTATGACATAACATAACTCCATGCTCTTATGTATCTATGTTTCAAGCCTTATTTGTGTAGGTGGGGAGTGTATTAGGGTCGTGGGAGACTTTTAGTACTTAGACAAGTTCAATACTTCCTTACGAGTTGCGTTTTAGGTGTTGGTTCATGCAAGGGTCAGCTTTAAATGAGCATGATGTTTAGCACACTTGGACCTGGAGGGCCTACAATATGTCAAATGAAATCCCTTTGATTTAGTATTCCAACGCACTTGGTTTCACCTCATTTTGAATTCGTATAAAGGAGTTATGACCATTTTTGTGAGACCCTCTATGCAGCGAAACCATATGGGCAGCTTGACGGGCAGTGGAGCTTTGGACAGGCTGTCCGAACTGTATTTGCTGGAAAAGACCATTTTTGGTCTAAGTCATGTGACATGGAAAATGGCACGGGTTGTGTGGCTTGCCACTGATCGTGTGGCTTGTCGTGGTGTGTGTGCAAGTGAGGAAGAGTGGGAGTGATAGGAGTTTTAACCAAGTGTGGTGCCACGGTCACCTTTCACGGGCTGTGGCAGGTCAGACGGCTCGTGGTCTTGGGGTTGGGGTGGCCTAGCAACTTGTTTTCTCTAAGTGTGGTTCAACGGAACACTACATGAATTGTGTAACACCATATGGCCCGTGAAAGTGGCCGGTCAAAGTGACCATGATAGTAATTTTTATAAGTATTCACAACTTCCATTTTTGACCAAGTCTCATCTCCCTGGAACTCCACACGACCCGTGGAGTGCCACATGACCCATGTGGGCTTTAGTGGGGCATCACTTTGCCAATTTTTTCATTTGTTCTCTAATGGCATTTTTGTGAATTTAATTCATTCTAATGACCTCTTTTGACTTCCAATGCTATCTTAACCTCCCCAATAAACTAAAACCCTATTCCAAAGGATCAAACTCATTACTCTCAACTTGAATACACTCTCAGATCCTCTCAAAAGCCTCTACCAAGACCCAATACAAATTCAAGGGAACTAAAGAACAAGTTTGGATTTCAAGACTCCATTCCAAGCTTCCATTCTTTCCCAACTCAATTTCAAAAGACTCAAGCTCTAAGGTATGTGGGTTTCATTCATTGGTACCTTTCACCCATGGAGCCCAATCTTCTATTTCTATGAAATTAAATGTTTCCAAGTTGTGTTGCTTATAGGTATTATTCACTAGTGATTATGATCATACACTATATTGGGGTTTCATGAAAGTTTGAATGAAAACACATGATTACTCATTTTTAAGTCTATACCATGACATGATTTTTCTATTATGATTATGCATGTTTTAAGCTATAGAACTATGACCTCTCTTGATATTTGATAGGGGTTTCAATGTATGTCACATGAGGGTTTTACTGAGTATATGTAGGTTTATTTACTTCAAGTTTTCTTGCACGATTTTGCTCTTGAATTGCATGAGCTTAAACTAGCATTATACACCCGCCAAGTATTTGATAAAATGTCTAGTTTTGAACTATTGAGCTATTGATGATCTATTGCATGACCTATAAACTAACTAACTTTAAGATGATGCAAGGGTATTATTTATGTGGTGATTTCCTGATATTTATCTATAGTGTTGTGAGTTGACCATAAACAATTGACGGTTTGATACCTCAATCACCTCTAATAGAGGGTGGTCATGTCCATCAACCAATTGAGGGGTTGATTCCTCAATCACTTCTAAAGGGTCGTCTACCTTGGATTCCAAGTACTAAGTTGATTGGTCTATGATAATAGTCTCTTCCTTCACATGTAATATGTCCTATATAAGCATGTTTTATTTCAAGTATCATTTATACATGTTATATTGTTATTATGCTATATATTGCTTATGATATTGCATTTTGACTATGTCGCCTACCTCTTGTTGTATTGCATTCTATATACTTAGTACATTCAAATGTACAAACGCATACTCTATGCCTACATGATGTTACTCTGTAGGAACCGTGGCTCCTCACGATTATCCTCATCCTCCCCATGGTTAGTGCTATTTCTACAAAGCAAGTTAGTGAGTACTCAATTTCGGAGATAATGTCTTTGATATTATGCTATGTATAAAGACTCTTTTTCATTTATTGTATGTTTTGACTATGAGGGTGAGCTCGGGTACTTGTCTTGGCCCCCGCTAAGTTCTATGTTTAGAGGTATTGTTGGATAAGTTATGTAATTATGCTTGAGCTTGACTCTCTTTTACTCTTTGATTTCTTATGATATGAAAGGTTTTCCCTTAGCCCTTTTTGCCCAATATTTCTATTCTTTATTGTTGTTTTATCACTTTCGCGACCAAGGATGTGTAATGATATGCTAAGAAGCTTATTTGGGGACCCTTTATGTTTCCTATTCATCATGTCACATCTAGGCCCTAGGCTTGGGTCATGACACCTAGGCAAGGTATAAATAATGAGGTCAAATTATTTTAACCCTATTCTTAACCTAATTTACAAAAATAACTTGATCAATCCCTCCCCTTCGATAATCCGACCACCAATAGCAACCCATTTTCTAGCGACTTTTCGGCAACCTAGGGTTTAGTGTCCCTGCCCCTCCTTCATCTTCTAAAACTTAATCAAATATCATGTTAAGTTTTTGGTATGACTTTAATTTGCCTTTTATTGTGTGATTAACTTGGAAAATCATGATAGGAATGGTAGTGTGAACAAAAAACACTTGTTTAATGTTAATATGTGTTAATTGTAATTAGGTTGCCCATGCCTGAATGTTTGTCTAAATCAGAAATTGTGCACTTTTGCCTTGTGGGAATATTTTGAATAGTTTTTGGTGCCTGTTAATCACCCCCATGTGTGTTGATTGATATTGTGTGAAAATTGGTTGGTTAAGACAAGCGTGTAGACTTTGTTGAAAAAATTTGACCTATGGAGTTGGAATAGTTGGGGTGCTTGCTTGATCACTTTAGATAGGGTATATGTGTTGTAAAACATGTTGGGGATATTGGTTGAGGTTTGGAAATCATATAGGTGTGGGTGTTTTAGTTCGATGCTAGTAGAATACTTGTTGAAACGTCGTTGGGGTCCATTGTGATAGGCTTAGAAACTCAGGTAATTGAGTTTTCTTGTTTACGAGCGGCTTTTACGACCCATGGATTATTCTATGAGTAGTAATTACCCTCCTCCAAGATTCTAGAAACTTAAACTTTTTGAGTATCCATCAGATGAGACCTTCTACGAGTCGCAGATCACTTTATGGCTCGTAGATAGGTCTCATAGATCCTTGCCTCGAATAGATTTACTCACTGGAAATGATCTAGTCTATGACTCATAAAACACTTGACGAGTCATACCTGGTCTCTTAGACTTTTCTAGTGACAAAAATTATTTGAACCACTACTTTATGAAAGCTCTTTATGGCTCATAGTACCAACAACAAACCTAAAGTTACTTCTATAGAACCTTTTTGCAACTTAATTCAAATTATTTTTTCAGTCTAATTTTTGATTTGTGCGGCTAGCCAAAGTGTATATATGTCCATGTTTTAGGAACTATGGCCCTAAAGCTAAATGTGATGAGATTCTAGCCTTACGAAGGAGGCTCAGATGTGAATCTTTAGATAATGAGCTGACCCCGACTCCGAGCAGATCAATAGAGGAGCTAGGCTAGAGCTACTGCTAGGGCTAGGAAAACTCAAGCTCTCATTGTTTGCATCTCCATTCTAAAAAGGGAAGTAATAACGGGAGCAATTCACCACATATGACTCCATCCAAAGAGGAATCCAGATCTGAGGGAGGCTCTGAGGACAGATTAGAGATAGAGTCCTCTATCATACCCCAATCATTACTATCTGTTCCTAGCATACTTACTAGTAAATGGTGTGTTGCGAGTATGCGAGAGATATATACAGAGGGCCACCAGCAGAAAGAGCAAGGCAAGTCAGCCCATTCAATTTTTAAGGAACCCCGATTTATCTTTGACAGACTTGATAGTATCCCCGGTCTCCAGGACATGATGATTTGCTACAGGCTTTAGTGGCTCACACACTTTCTTGGATGATACTCCCTGAACATGGCTAGAGAGTTTTATACCTTATATGCAGCTAGAGTATATGGCACACTTCCCAAGAGGAAGAATCCCCTCGCTCAATCCAGACTGACTGATATGAGAGTAAGGGACAGGTAGGTAGATATATCAGAGACCACTGTCGGCCGAATGCTTTTTGGACCAAAGTTCCTTGCCTCTAGGTCCACCGCAGAATTTGACTATAGAGTGGGGTAGACAAGGGACCCCCTAGTTATGAGATATCTAGAGAAATGAGCTAGTTTGATGAAATAGGTGGCTACTTATATAGTTGATCAGGGTCCAAAACCTACTTGAGTCGCCACACACTCGAAGCCTACTGTCAAGGCTTCGCTTAATTTCCCCGCTAAGTTTTATGGGCAATTTTTCATTCACACATTTTGCCTACACTTGATGATAATATGTTGACATCAGAGCATATAATATTGGTCGCTAGCATCTTTGGTGGTTAAGAAATTGATTGGGTTCGCCTCTTCACCGAGAAGATTCATGAGGCAATCCTGAAGAGGTCCACTTCTATCACATTCCCTTGCTTGATATACAGGCTTAGTATAGAGTCAATGCTGGAGAGTTTGCACCAACTAGGCTAGTTGATTGAGGCCCAACATGCAGTGGTCCCAACATGATCAAGGCTGATAAGAACCCAGCGGCACTCCAGTGAGCACAGCCTCCTCCTATGCCTGAGATGTTCGCCCCAGTGCCACCGCCTGAGGGTTCACAGACTACCATTGCCACTGCTGCTACTACTAAGGAGAGTCCTCCATAGCCTGAGACAGATGAAGATAGAGGGCCCACTACTTCTGTTACAGCACCACAGGCCATAATACCATAGGTTAATCCTGCAAGCATGGTTTATGTGTCCATCACATCTATTTAGGCCCTAACATAGAGGTTATCTAATATTGAGTCATAGTTGACTCATCTTGTTCAGCAGATTAGGCCATGGGTCTGCAGGACATTTCAGACTTGGAGAATAGTATGCAAGAATTCACAGTAGCTACTATTTAGGAACGTATCTCTACCATTGATACTTGCATTGACACCTTTGAAGAGGGCCCTACAATCGGAGATCCATTGACTCCGGGCCTGTAGATTTAACAGCCCTGCAAATAGAGATCCAGCGACTCCAGGCTGACATGACAGCAGCATTGGTAGCACCGATTGGACTACTAGTGAATACACCTCTAGTGTTAGTGGTTGATCATTTTGCTCCTGATGAGCCTATCCAGACTTCTCATGGGAAGAAGCTCCGCCCGTATGATGATCCTAATGTTATACAATTTTAAGCGGGGATGACTGAGTAGGAGCAGCTCGAGCTTGACTTAAAGACATCGAGATGAGAGGCAGAGATATAATGAGCTCATGAGGTATAGCAGGTGAGGGGTGTTGTCCCCTCTAGATAGATAACTATTAGTGAGGAGACTACCTCGTAGGAGGAGAGTGGCCAGACTAAGCCACGCACTTGCGCTTAGGTGTCCGTGTATGTTTTTTGACCCCTTTATACATTATTATGCTTTGGTTTTCTGCATTGGGGACAATGTACATCTTTTTGACAGGGTGTGGGTAGTTATGGGTCTTAGAGAAGTTTGAGGATCTTGGGTCAATAACTATCTCAATTTTTTATCCCAAGGTTTTTTTGCCTATTTCTTTTTCCCCGTGGATATTTACTTTTTGTTGAACTGACATGTCTAAATAGTATTTGTAGCATATAGTACTAATACTTGAGTATAGCATGTTTTTATGTTTTTGTCTGAAAAAATGACACCCACAAGAAATTTTTGATTAGTAGTTATATAGCAACCATGCATGTTTAGGTGTGTGACTATATTTATTCTGATAAGTGAGGATAAATTGAGATAAAAAGTATGATCTGAGAGTCTTTTATTGATAATGTATGCAGTGTTATGTGAGTGTGAGCTTAATTTGCTAGATTGATGTATTTTATTCTAATTCAGATCTTGCCCTTTTACTTTAAGTTAGATTGTAGATTAATTGGATTAGGAAAGGATCTTAGGTGATTGTTATTAATATTTCACTTAGCCTAAAATGACCAACCAAAACTATGCTATATCCCTTGTTCCTAATGTTTGAGCTAACATGTACTTATTCTTTGAAAATACCTGATTAACTTAGCCTTGTTAGTTGTAAAATCCTAAAATTGGCTCTGGTCCTTCCTTGAACATTGTGCACCTTGACTGAGGCAAAAAGCCTAAGTTAAGGGTGGCTACCAAAAGTGGACCTAGTTCTAAGGACCGATATTGTACAAAAATAAGGAGAGAAGTTAAGGGTTGCTGGTGTAAGGGTGAAGCATAAAAATAAGCAGAAAAGTTAGTGATACAGAGAAAAATGGGGAAATCATATACTGGGTGCAAGAAAAATAAGTGATGCCTTAGTTGTGAGCTAAAAAGAAACACTACAAAAAACTGCCTGAAAAGCGATGAGATAAAGCAACGGACTGTGTTGCTTTTTTCGTCAAAATCGACAGAAAAGCGACGCAGTCCAATCCATCATTTTTTTAGTCTACGCTTTTTGAAAAGTGATGGATTTTATCACTTAATGTTTTTCATCACTTTTTGAATAAAATTCTTTAAAAAAAAAAAAGCAATGGGCGTAGTGTCACTGTCCGTCGCATATTTAAAAAATTATTTTAAAAAAAATTAAAGAAGCGATGGACTTAGGGTCCTTGTCCATCGCAAGTTTAAAAAATTTAATAAAACGACACATATGGGGTCCCTGTTCATCGCGATATGTGAAAATAAATTATAAATAAATTTTAAAAAGAGATGGACTTATGGGCCCTGTTCGTCGCTTTCCTGAAAAATTTTGTAAAACAATTGCAAAATTGCGACGGACTTAGGGACGCAGTCCGTCACTTTTTCTATATTTTTTTACAGTAGAAACCTGCAGTTTCTGCAGCCCACCTGCAATTTACAAAACCATTAAATTTCAATCAAAATAAGCAACCCAACAGCAGCAAGAACAAGTCCAACAACAAAATACATAACACCAATCAAAATCAAACATTAAAAATGAATAAAATCCAACAATTATAACGCTTTAGACCAACAGAAAGTTCATCAAATTGTCCAAAATATAACTAAAGTGTCCAAAAATAACTAAATTATCCAAAATATAACTAAAGTGTCCAAACATAACTAAATTGTTCAAAATATAACAAAATTATCCCAAACATAACTAAAAAGAACCTGGGGACTATTCTCAACAAACTCATGATCTTCACTATCATATTCGGGATTGGAAGGATATGATATAAGCCTATGGGCGAGGTTGAGCACTGGTTCTTTGATTTGTACCACTTTGTTTTGTTGCTCAACCCTCCTTGCTTTAGAAGCTATAAATGCATTTGAAAGTTTTTGTATTTTCTAAGACATCGCAGCCAACTGAACCTGGTCAAGGGCCTCGGCCTGTCTCAATGATCCAATGCCTTCTATACCTGATTGGATTCGTTGTATGTCATTACCTAGATACCATCACATATATCCGACCTTTCTGGCTCCCGCAAATCACTTTCTCAGTCCAAATTTGTTGGGACAACTCAGGCATAAGTTCGAATATGATTTCTCTTGAAAACCTCATACTATAATGGAACCCATTCCATTTCTTGCTCCTAGTAGTGAAATTTAATAATATAATTAATAAAATAATATTCAATAAAAAAAGTATTTAAGATTATGAATTTAAAGTTTAAATTTAAAAATATTACCATCTCCCGAGAAATAGTCCCAACACTTTTCGTACCTTGGGTGTATAACGAGCTACCCTTCAGACTCATCTAGCCTTTTGTGCTTGGTTAGATAAGGCTTTGAATTACTTGGTGTCCCAATACCAATGCAACTCCTCATATACATATGGCTGCAACCAACCCCTGGGCTTTTCATCATCTCGCGCTTTCTTGAGCCAACTAGATAGTCTGGAGCTCGCTTTCCTCTCAAATGTTGTCCCAATGACAATATTGTACTTTTCATACCAAGTACACATAGTCTGGACAAATAAGAAGAAAAGTGTTATATATTTAGTTAGATAAAGTAAATTATAACTACTAAACTTACCTTAAAATAAATATGTAAACTAATTATATACCTTAAACTCATTATACATGGCCTGACAAATTTGTGTGGAATCTCTCCCCAGGAATCATAGGGCTCATTAAACAGCTTCCTAACACACTCTTGTAAGGACTTGGCTTCATGCTTTGATGGATGCAAACTACAAGAAAAATAATAGACATATTAGTTCATGAATATTTAGTAATGTAGCAAAAAAATAATTAATTAGAAGAACAAACTTACAAGGCTCCATTAGGCACTATCAAAACTCTCCCAAGCCTATCTCACTAGCCAGGAGCTAACCCTGTGACATCTGGTGCTGCCTCGGGAGTAGCAGCAGAAGCTGGTGAAGCTGATGCGAAAGGATGTGCATTATGTTAAGTCAATGGAGGAGTGAGAGCCTCTTCACTAGAATCTCTAAGTGTGAGGGCTGTAGGTAAGGAAACTGAGATAAGGGAGATTGATCACTAAGAGATGGAGTACCCAAAGATGATAATATGTAATGTCGTGGAATAGTAATTGTGGGTAGCGACATGACCAGGTCATATGAAGTGAACCTGGGCTGTGATGAGGAAGAAGCATCTTGTGGTCTCCAAAAGTGGCCATGGCAAGGTAGAGGATCCATTGTCCCAAACGGAATAATCTCAATGGTAGGAAAAGTAGTTGTGCCCCTAAGGATATCAGGGGTAGAAAAAATATGTCCTGGAATATCCTCAGGATTAATACGTGCCCTAAACTTTTTCTTCTTGCCCAAACTAGAACTAATTGCCCCAAGGTGATCTCTAGGTCTATGACCATCACCACCAAATGACATCTGTATGTAAAGTAATAATTGAATATATATAAAAAATTTAAATAAATTTAATGTTAGCACAATAAATAACGTAATTGCTCGTTATACTGTATCACTCTATTCCTCCTCGCTTCTTTTATTTTCATCATCCACTAATTCTTCCTCCTCAGTTGTTTCATATTCATTGTATTCTAGTTCCTCCTCCTCAAATGATTCATATTTCTTTTTTACTTGTTCCTTAATATTTGGTATTATAAGCTCATCATCAGAAACCTATTCTAGTATTTCTTGAGGATGTTCTAGTGTGGTTTCCAACTCAGCATCAACTTGTTGTTGAATAAGTAGAATATCATTTTAGTATGCCACATCTAGCACAATCTCAATTTCTATTATTCCCACAGGCTTTGTCTTAATAACAACCCACCAATCAGCCTTATCTCTACGCAATGGATATGAAGCATAATAAACTTATTTAGTATTTTGGGCAATAATAAAAGGGTCATAACTTGCGTATTGTCTGGTGTGTTTAACTTAAATAATGTTATGTTGTTGGTCCACCCTCGTGCCTCATTATGATGGATCAAACCAGTTACACCAAAACAATATGATCTTTTCCTTATGTCAGCCTGAATATCTTAGTTCAACAATCTCTTGAGTAACACCAAAATATTCAATGGTATAGCCATTACCGTCGACATCACCTTGAAGATACACACCACTATTATTGGTTTTCTTGTGCATAGAGACTTTCTCAATTTGAAACTTAAAACCATTGATATAGTACTTATGGAGTGTATCAACTTGAGAATTAGGCCTGAGTGTGATCTCTCTCACAAATAGTGAATGTTCGACGTTTGAGTATTCATCATAAACCTAGACATTGTATTTAAAGATAATATAATTAGGTGTAAAGTGAATACGTTATACTTATTGATTCAATATATTTAAACTTTCATACTTACATGACTCTTTAACCATGATGAAAATCTTAAATATATAGCTTCGTTGCTCCATGTGTTTACAAACAAGTTGTTATTGACAAATATATTTTTTGTGAGTTAGTTCTCAATTTTAACTATATAATTTAAAAGTTAACATAATTTAACACTTAATCAAGATATGACTGAATTTTGGGACAATTAAGAAAAATACTGGTCATAGCTAGTTGGTATTCTATACTAGTGAGGCCTCATCTTTCACACTTTTTAGATCCTAGTCCAGTTTGATTAAAAATTGAAATCGATGGAAACATAGGATCACTATCACCCTCATCATTGCGAGTTGGTCTATTAATCCTACAAGGGACCTCATACCAAAGTGAAAAGAGTAGAAATCACCACTTTCCCTGCCAAGATGAACTTGCACAATTGACCCTTCAATCTATCCCTTTTGGCTAATTGATCATTTGCAGCTTCTAATTTTTCTTTATATATGTATGTAATAATAAAAATATATTAACGAATGATTTAGATTATACAAAGATTTAATTACTTATGTAAGAATAATCATTACCTTTAAAATAGATACATCCCCAGTGTATGAACATGACCACCAAGACGGGCTTCTTTCATATGGTGGATCGAAAGATGCTCGATCACATCGAAGAAATCGCATAGAAAGACTTTCTCCAGTTTTATAATAATAGTAGGAATATTTTCCTCCATCCTATCTAAACTAATGTCTATTAACTGACCAGACCATAAATCTATTAAAAAAAGATTTATCACTGTAATAGGTTTCTATATCCTTTCAGGTAAATGGCGAAAAGCAATAGGAATCAAAGTTTCTATGAATATATGACAGTCATGACTTTTCATACCTATCAACTTCTCTTCATTCAGATCTGTCCGCTTGCCTAAATTTGCAGTATATCCTTCTGGGATCCTCAAATTTTTCACCCACGCACATATTTCAAGCTTCTGATCCATTGTGAATGAAAAGCTAGCTTTGGGCTTTACAATTTTGCCATTGGTAGTTCCTGCAGTCACAATTTCCTCCTCCTGCAATATTCTTGTAAGTCCAGTTTATTTTGGGTTGTCTTTTGTGTTCCCCTTGACATCCATCACTATGTTGAACAAATTGTCAAAAACAAAATTCTCAACATGCATCATATCAAGATTGTGTCACAAAAGATTATGTTTTCAATACAGCAACTTCCAAAATATGCTTTGCTTTGTCCAGTTATGTCCAACGTCATATCCACGAAGTCTTTCATGTATGGGACAATTTGTAACTTTAGGCAAATGAGAAACTGTCTATCAAATTTGATGGCCTATCAATGATGGAGGTGGAGGATCATTCTCAACCCTGTTTTTTCTAAATGCATACTTCATATTTTTGAACTTGTGTCCCATTGGCAAGAATTGAGGATGACAATCAAACTATGAATTTTTCCTGCCATGCTTTAGGGTAAAAGTCCTACTAAGCTCCATGCAATAAGGACAAGTAAGCTTTCTAATAGTCATCCAACCAGACAACATACCATGTGAAGGAAAATCATTAATAGTCCACATTAAACAAGCACATATAACAAAATTCTACTTGTTGATATGTAATAAGTCACTATACCTTCAAACCATAGTTGTTTAAGCTCATCTATCAATGGTTGTAGATAGATATCAATATAACTTTTTGGATTGCGAGGACCCAAAATAATGTAACTTAAAAAGATAAATGGATTTGTCATGCACATTTCAGGAGGAAGATTATGTGGAGTGAGAAATACCGGCCAGCAAGAACAAGGCATGGCAGAATTAGAGAATGGTGTGAAACCATCTGCACATAGTCCTAATCTAATATTTCTAGGCTCTCTAGCAAAGTCGAGGTACACATTTTCAAAATGCTGCCATGCTTCCCCATCAGATAGATGAGACAAGACTCCCGATGGCCTTCTATTTTCATGATGCCATCTCATATGTGGGGCAGACCTCATTGATGCATAGAACCTTTTTAGTCTAGAAATAAGAGGTAAATAATGCATTGTCTTAATTGGAACCATGTTTTCAGCAGGACTCAGCGTCACCACAAAACTTACAATTTCCAATTCACTATTATCCTTGTAGAATAACATACAACCATTAGCACAATAATCAATTGTATAATCTGACAATCCTAATTTGGAAACAAGCCTCCTTACTTGGTAGAAACTCCTGGGTATGTTTAACTCAGGATTGTAACACCCAATGAAAAGACTAAATTACTTCTAGAATTGACTTGTGCATAATGTGTCTTATCATGCTCTATTTACAAATTCGAAACTGGATTTACGATCAATGCAAAACACTAAGTGGGAAAATAATCTCGACTCAATTTTAGAGCAACCAAGTCAAAATATTTTTTTCCAAAAAAATTACAAAATAGTGGGCTTTCCATGCCTCTGGCATGATGCAACCCTAGGATTCGGATTCTCACTTGTTTTTTTTTTTGTGTGTGTTTTCGGCGAAAGCTGAAATTCTCAAAAATGGGAAAAAAACATACATTGCGTGATACGCACCTATGCTTTTTCTGCTAAAATTTTCTCCTTTATTTAGGAAGGGTAGTTTTGACTTTTTTCACACTCCATAAGCCTAAACTATTTGGTTTGTACTCTAAATTAGACCCTAAACGCATAAAATTCACTTGCGTAAATTCAAAACCTCCCAGAGACTCAAAGCTTAGGATCAAGAACGCTAGTTCGGGCTCAAGAATTCCTTCAGCTCTTCAAGAATTCCTTCCCCAAGTATGTAAAGCCACTCCAAAAGCTATTTGTGGATATTTTAGGAATCGTACGTTAGTTTTCATCCAAGAATTTCCAAGTACAAGTTGAGATCAAAATTCATGGTTTTATGTGAGGTTCTTTAAAAATTCCATTCATACATATAGATTCTTGCTAAGTGTATTTTGTTTCTTAATTTCTTTATTATTAATTTAATGTATTGCTACTGAGATTTATAATCATGGATGATCTTCTGTAAATCGTACATGGCTTCCATGAATACCCATAAAGCTTATAGTTTGAGTTGAGTTTAAGAATCATTTTCTTTGAATTGCTTTAGCACTGTAGCTGAGTAACCCTTATGTTTAAAAATACTTGAGAAGATACTAGTTTCAATCAAGATAAAGAGTTCAAATATGAAAGTTAAATCGCTAAGTTGAGCTAAGTACCTGAAAGATCAAAGATTTTGAGAATTCGTATTCTTTAAGTTATAAGCTATATAAAAGTTATTTTTAGAGTAGTATTGAGCACTGATATGAGTGATAGTAGAATTACTTACTTGAACCATAAACTATGTAGCCATCCTAGGATAGGAATGTACCAAAGTACATTCTTCATTAGCCATTAAGATGGCCCAGTTTTGAGATAGATTCACTCCCCTAGTTTTTTGTCCCCTACCTCGACAAAGTACAGGAAGGCTCTAGCAACATGGGCAAGATGTTGTATCACCACGAAGCTTATAATGGTAGTTGTTGATTAGAGAAACTCCCCAAGTTAAAGCAAGTTATGTTTTTATATAGATTTTAAGCATGTTTACCTCCAGCATGTTTATTTTCAGCATACAGAGTATCTATTATTTATGTTATTCTATTTCGAGATATGATTATGTACTTTGAAATGTTGCATCACCCTGAGTTCCTATTTTGGCTATCTTACATACCATACATTCCATGTATTGACATCCTTAGGTGCTGCATCACTTTATGATGTAGATGCAGGTGATCGAGTCCCTTAGCAGCCACTTCGTTGAGGACTAGACATCTTCTGGCTATTGGTGAGGCCTCTTCTCAGCCAGAGGCTCTTGGAGTATTTATGTTTCATTCAACATTTATTTCAGTTCTGGCTATTTGGGGCCTGTCTTGGTAGTCCTTTTAGACAGTTCTATTAGAGGTTCCATAGACTATGTGTAAAGTATTTTGGTTCTTGTTTATTTCAGTTATTAGTTGAGAACCCTTTATTTTTCAGTTTATGCAGACAGTCATTTCCTTTAGCTTGTTACTTTTACAGCCTTTCCGCAACTGTTTAAGTCTTTCGCTGAGTAAGTAGCCAGGTCAAGCGATTTGCTTGGGACCAGCAATAGCTCTGGATGCTAGTTATGTCTAGGGTGTAGGCTCGGGGCATAACAAGGATCAACCAATCACCTAACAGATCAACCATTAAGTCCATAACTGCATTAGAAACATTCCAATCCAATTTAATATTCATTAATCTAACTGCTACAGACAATTAGGAATACGAACTCCCCTCACGTAATGCACGACTAGCCTCTTCTAATTCTGCATAGAAGCATCTAGCTTCTTCATTAGGAGCTTCGCTGAAGAAATGGTCAGGTTCCATTCCCTCTTGAACTCCAAGAGCATCATTGATCATATCAACTTAAAGTTCACAACTAATTAAAGTTTACTTCATATCCTAAAATATAATAATTCAAGTTCAAATAGGCATAAGTTGAATTTTCTCAGTATAAAAGCACTAAAATTCAATTTAACAAGTATATAAACTCCAAGTTCTAAATTATATTTAACTTAAAGTTCACAACTAATTAAACTTTACTTCATATCCTAAAATATAATAATTCAAGATTTAAATGGGCATAAGATGAATTTTTCTAACTATAGAAGTACTAAAATTCAACTAAACAAGTATATAAACTCCAAGTTCTGAATTAAATTCAACTTAAAATTCATAACTAATTAAAGTTTACTTCATATCCTAAAATATAATAATTCAAGTTTCAAATGGGCCTAAGTTGAATTTTTCTAAGTATAAAAGTACTAAAATTCAATTTAACAAGTATATAAACTCCAAGTTCTAAATTATATTCAACTTAAAGTTCACAACTAAATAAATTTACCTCATATCCTAAAATATAATAATTCAAGTTTCAAATAGGCACAAGTTGAATTTTTCTAACTATCAAAGTACTAACATTCAATTTAACAAGTATATAAACTCCTAGTTCTAAATTATATCAAACTTAAAGTTCACAACTAATTAAAGTTTACTTCATATCCTAAAATATAATAATACAAGTTTCAAATGGGCATAAGTTGAATTTTTCTAACTATCAAAGTACTAACATTTAACTTAACAAGTATATAAACTCCAAGTTCTAAATCATATTCAACTTAAAGTTCACAACTAATTAAAATTTACTTCATATTCTAAAATATAATAATTCAAGTTTCAAATAAGCACAAGTTGAATTTTTCTAACTATCAAAGTACTAACATTCAATTTAACAAGTATATAAACTCCTAGTCCCAAATTATATCCAACTTAAAGTTCAGCACTAATTAAAGTTTACTTCATATCCTAAAATATAATAATACAAGTTTCAAATGGGCATAAGTTGAATTTTTCTAACTATAAAAGTACTAAAATTTAACTTAACAAGCATATAAACTCCAAGTTCTAAATCATATTCAACTTAAAGTTCACAACTAATTAAAGTTTACTTCATATCCTAAAATAT
>JAOTQJ010153276.1:0-30804 GCA_025642045.1 Solanum sejunctum
TTGAGGCTCTCTATGGTAGGCATTGTAGATCACTGGTAGGGTGGTTTGAGGTTGGAGAGGTGGCTTTGTTGGAACCAGACCTAGTTATGAAGGCTCTTGAGAAGGTTAAGATGATTGGATAATGGTTGAACACGACCCAAAGTGGCCAAAAGTCCTACGCCGACATGAAAAGAAAGGATCTTGAATTCAAGGTTGGTAATTGGGTCTACTTAAAGGTGTCGCCCGTGAAGGGTGTGGTCTATTTTGGTAAGAAAGGCAAGGTAGGCCCTAGATATGTAGGTCCTTATAGGGTGATGATAAGGATTGGTAAGGTAGCCTACAAATTGGATTTCCCTAGTGAAATGGAGTTGGTTCATCCTGTCTTTTATGTGTCTATGTTGACGAAGTGTGTGGGCGACCCTAATGCTGTTGTGCCTCTTGATATTATAGGTGTTGTTGAAGACAGTTCGACCTATGAAGCGGTTCATGTTCAGATTTTTGATAGACAAGTGAAAAGGTTGAGGAACAAGGATGTGGCTTTTGTTATGGTCCTTTGGAGGAATAACCAAGTTGAAAGTGCTACTGAGGGGGCCAAAGCAGACATGCAAAAGCAATATCATTAGCTATTCCACTCCATTCAAGCGTAAGGTATTGATTTAAGTCCTTTATATGATCTCAAGTCTTAAGTTCATTCCCTCATGTCATTTCATACGTTCATATTTAAATTGACAATTTCATGATGATTTTACACTTATGATGAGATTTTTGAAATGATGCTTAAGTGAATTATTGCATCTCTGTGTGGGCTGAAATTTTCATATTTATGTCTCTCACATACGTCTCTTTAACATTTTGGATGAAAATTCCCAAGGGGGAAATATTGAAACTACCCCAAAAAGTGCCCGAAAATGTGCCTTGGAAGTGCTTGAAATCATAATTTTCATATTATCTCAAAATCCATGCACGCTATCAAAAGTTCAACTTCATATTAGTGATCAGGGGGTCAAATTTAGTGGGAGGTGGGTCTAATACCAATTTAAGAGAAAATGATTAGTAATTTAAAATTTTCAAAATGCAATTTCCAGGGAGCTTTTTGCCCTATGGCCGGACGTGCCAAGGGCAAGCCTCAGTATAAGTTTTGCCCAATTTTTCAAGTTTGGTCCAAGGCTTTGGGGCTTGGTCCTAAGTGTTCCCATGTATAAAAATGCCTAGCCTTATTTCACCCTCATATTATTCAAGACATTCCCAAATGCACTCCCAAACACTTAGACAATATTTCATCTCCTAAATTCAAGTTTCAAAACTCATCTAGATTCTAAGGTTATCATTCAAGCTTCAAGTCTCCATCTCCAATCTTCATCAAGCTATTCTCCCAAGCTAAGGTATATGGGTTTTGATGTATATGGCTTGAGGGTGTTATCAAGTATCTATTGATGGTTTTACATTGAATTTTCTAGCATGATTTCATTCTTGAATTACATGATCTTACACTAGCACTGCACATCTACCAACTGGTTGATAAAATGTCTGAATTATGATTTCTTGAGGAATTGAAAAGAATGTATATATATGCATATCTGCCACATATGTCTTATGAGTTTAATGACTTTATAATGATGAAAGGAATGTATGTATATGATGATTATGAAAGAAATGTATGTATATGATATTATCTCTATAGTGTTGGGGATAACCAAGCCTTACTCGGGACATTGTAGGCCCAGGTAACCTTGTTGAGGGGTTTGTACCTTGATCGCCTCGCTCATAAGGTGGCAGGCCTATGCAACCTTGTCAAGGGGTTATACCTTGACAACCTTGTTAGGGGTTTGTACCTCATCAACCTTGTTGGGGGGGTTTGTACCTCATCAACCTCATGAAGGGGTTTGTACCTCATGCACCTCTCCAAGGAAGTTGTAGGCCTTGGATTGAACTAATAGTGGTCACTCTTTACACTTGCATTATGTTCTATATATATAAGTATGATTCTACTTCAAGTATCATTCATACATGCCATATTACTATAAGCCTATTCATTGCCTATGTTGAGCATTTTGCTTATGGTGTCTATCTCTTGATGCATTGCATCCTATGTACTTAGCACATTCAAATGTACTAACACATACTCTATGCCTTCATGATGTCATCATGTAGGAACCGGAGTCCCACTTGAGCATCCTCCTCCACGTGGCTAGTACGATATCCCTAAAGCTTGGTGGTAAGTCCTCTATTTTGGGGACGAGGTTAATGATCTTATGCTATGCACTAAGACTATCTTTCTTCTACTTATGTATTGACTATAAGAGTGAGCCCGGTTGCTTATCTTGGCCCCGCTATTATCTATATAGTAGAGGTGTTTTTGAACATGATATGTATCTATGCTATGAGCCTTGATTCTCTTATTTCTTGATATTTATGTTATGAAGGTTGTCCATTAGCCCCGTTGTCCTTGTTTACCATTTCTTGTTGTATTTTATTGCTTTCGCGACCAAGAACGTGTAATGATATGTTCAGAGGCTTGTTTGGGGTCCCCTTGAGTTCCTCATGAGCCAGGTCACGTCTAGGATTTAAGCTTGAGTCCTGATATATTTGTACTTGAATGAGCTAGAACGTGGATTGAAAGGCTTGACTTGATCATGAAACATTTCAATGTAAAGACACAATGCAATAATAATCACTTGAAAATCATAGTGTCATTAAAACTCTTGTCAAAATATCTTTTTAAATCATTTTCATGAAAATTTATGCATGTCATGTCAGGAATGCTTAAGAGTGAACGAATTAGGAGCATCTAGAGTAGGAAGAACCTAATACCATAGGCTTGAGTAAATTGAAAAAAGATAGGGGTATCTTTGCATCATATTTGATTGCACTTCCCACGTAGTACTCTCAACATATTGGTTCCTCAAAACACTTATCCAAGATTTCAGTTGGAACCTCTTCATGAGTTAAGTTCACTAAACCTCAATACTTTCCAAAGGCATTATCGGACTAGACTCACTAATCAACTTCCTTAACAAGGACACATGGAACACCGGGTGAATGAAACTCATATCCAAAGACAAATCCAACCTATAAGTAACATTGCTTATCCGCTCAACAATCTCATAAGGACTTACATACCATGGACTTAACTAGTCCTTTTTACCAATATGCATTACATCCTTCATAGAAAAAATCTTTACATACACCCTATCACAGACAAGAAACCCAAGATCCCTCTTTCTAACCTCTAAATAAGATTTTGATGACTTTGAGCCATCTTCAACCTTTCTCTAATCAACTCACTTTTTTCATAGCCTCTGTCACGCCCTGGGATGGTACCCTAGATATGGTTGGCAATCAGAGACTATTGCTAGTTCCCAAGCGAACCACTTGGCCTCATCATATTCATACATTCAATAAATTTTATAAAATCAGTGAAATTTGAAAGATAGCAATGGGAAATCTAGTCTCAAGATAATATAAATAAAATGTCTAGTAGAAAGAAAACTATCTCAACAAGTCTCAACATCAATACTTGATGTGCTGCCAAAATGCAACATTTTTTCATGCTTAAAACTTAGAATTTTGTGTGTTCTCAATGCGATGTTAGTAGATTTTATGTGTTTTGTGTTTATGTTTGCAGGATTATATGTTGAACGTGAATTTGAAGAAATTGCAAAAGTTGCTGAGTTTTTGCTGTTATGAGAGACCCTCTACGGGTCGTAGACCATTCTACGAGTCATAGGAAGGTTTTGTGAAGATTTCTAGTAAGGGGCTAATTTTTGAAGTTCATTTTATGAACATTCAGATGAGTCATAAATGAGATTACGAGTTGTAGAAGAGGATTCGTGCCTTGAGGATCAGAGAAGTGGACTTGCAGGAACGTCATCAAACGAAACCCCCTTTACGAGTCGTAAACCACTTTACGAGTCATAGAACCGTGTCGTAGAAGAGAAGTCCAAAATCCCAGCAGTTGAGTATGAGACCCCGATTATGGGCCATAAAAGTCAATATGGGCTGTAAAGTACCTTTCGTATGGTGTGCCGACCATTTCTCCTATTTTATTTAAGACTTGAATTTAGTTATTATAAATAGGTCTTTTAGGTTATTTTTCAAGAGTTTTCGCCTAGTAGTCATAGAACACAATATTTTGAGAGAGAAAATTGTAAGATTATATTGGAGAGTCTTTGAGAACACTTGTGGTTTAATTCAATCTCGAAGCTTGTGATTTTCATTAAAATTGGATTACTTGTTCTTAATTCCATTGTGTAAGTGTTCAATTATGTGTTTTCAATTCATAATCTCTACATCTACATATAGCATGAGTCGCTAAATTCACAACTATGGTTGTGGGAACCATGAAGAACTAACCAAGTAAAATCGAATAATTCTTAATTCTTGGAAGGTGTATATACATGTATTAATTAACTCTCTTCATTTTTCATGTTTTCTGATGATGGCCAACATTAGAACCCGCCTAGTGTTATTGACTAGACGAAGGTAATAATGAATAGGAAAAAAGATTAATTAATAGGATTCAATTGATGTGTTCTCGTCTATTCAACCAAACTGGCTTAAGGGGAGGTTGTTCTTGGACTTATAGGTAATGGTTATTAATTCACACTGTGGAGAGGCCAAGTCACATAGTAGAATTCACCTCTCACCTTTGACCAAAGGCCTTGGTGAACTTAAATTACTGTCGTGCATGCTATACACTAGAAAATAATTAGGTTATCTAGTGATACAGAGTTGGGGAATCATGAGCAACATAATACCCTAGTTACTTTCCATTATTGACTTCTCTCTTATGATAGTTAGTGAGTTTATTTTCCCATTGATTATTTCAAACACCCCTTTGGGGAATTAAGTTGGTTAACCATTCAAATTGCAAATTGTGAATTTCCTTGAGTCTACGTATTTCTTGTGGGTTCTATCCTAACCTTGGTTTTCTTATATATCTGGATAAATACCACTTTATCCTCTAAAAAGGAGGTATAACTTGGGGGACATCAACATTTTGGCATCATTTTTGGAGAATATGGCTAGACTTAGTGAATTCATCAGTAATTCGTATGTTAATCCTTAGTTCCCTTATTTTACTTTTGTTTGTTGTTTTTGTTTCTTTTTAGGGTGTAGGTATAGTGTATGACCAACACTCAGAGTCAAGGTAATCCATTAACTCCATTTGATCTATAGATCTACAGAACATTAAGAAGATTGACCCAAGACAACGCCAACAATGGGACCAATGCAACTCTGAATAGGAATAATAATGAGGATGCTGAGAATGAGAACCCACCTCCGTTGAAGGACATTCAGCATCCTTAGGATTTCAATGCCAGCGCTTACTAGTGGAATCAGTATAGGTTGAATCCCATGGCTATGGAGGTGATTGGGCCATTTTGTTGCGATCACTACTGGTGGACACAAAGTTCATAGTCTCGAGTTGGTTACTTCAGATGTTGTAGAACCATGGGCTATTTGTGGGTTTACCATCGGAGGATCCTCATAGACACCTACATAATGTGGTATTTATCTATAAGAGTGTGATGGGAACACCACATCTGTTTATGGGTGCTGTGGGACTTCCTGTCTTCCCATTGTCTCTAACGAGCAATGTTGCATTATGGCTATCTAAGGTCCCACAGAGTTTAATCACTAGTTGGGCAGACTTGTAAAAGATTTTTTGAGAGGTACTTCCCTAGATTGAAAAAGCTCAAGTTAAAGGACCAGATCAATAACTTTGAGCAACTTCCTAGTGATTCGATAAGCACTACTTGGGAGCGGTTGACAAAATATTTGAGGAGAGTCTCTGCCCATATGATAGTGGATGACACCTTCGTGGAGATCTTCTACCATGACCTTGGTGAGAACAGTCAGGCCTGTGCTGATACTATTATGAGAGGTATGTTTCTAGATTAGCCGTTTGCAAGGATAGCAGAGCGAATGGAAAGAGTGGTCAAGACAAATCATATATGGGGGTTGTGAGATAGTGCTTCCATAAAGCATTCATTTGCAATCAATGTGGGTCCAGAGCAAGCTAGAATTAATAATGAAATCATGTAGTAGCTTACTTCAATTCATACAGGCATGGAGGTGATAATGAAACAGAGCCAAGAGAGAGTGAATACAGTGGTTCATCAACCTCTATGTGCACCCATATACGAGGAGCCATACTATGATAAGGATGCATGCCTTGTTGTTGATCAGACAGGGAGTTTCTGGACTAACACCTAAGGGTCCAATCAAGACTATTGGATTAAAGGTCAACGAAACTGAGGTTGGAACTTTATTAGAGATGGATTTTATAGGGACAACCGCAGAGGCTATTATGATAGGAACAGTGGTCCAGATGCATATTGGGGGTCCTTGAGAGGACTTTAGAAATGGTCCTTATGTGCCACAACATAACCGCGATACATGTGCAAGTAGTTCCAGAATTGAGAAGATGTTTGATCGCCTATTGAAGAAGGTTGAGACACAGGATGAGACTTTAATGGGCATGAAATAAGGGATTTCAAGTATTAATCAGAAAATAGAGTCTCATTTTATAGCTATCAAAAAACCAAAACAACTGTTCAATCAAGTGTCGACTCAACTTAATCAACGTCAGAGGGGTACACTACCTAGTAACATAGTGTAAAACTCTAAAAATGAAGGGCAGTGTATGGCTGTTACTACTCGGGGTGGAAAGAGCACCATTTATTCTCCCATGTCAGTTGATGAAGAAGATGTTCGAGAGGATATAGTTGCTGCAAAGTATGCGGATGAAGGAGATAGTGGTGGCAAGGGTGCGGTGAGTGAATCAGCGGATACACCACAGAGGTTGAAGCCCATTCCTAGGCCTCCTCCTCTCTTCCCTCAGAGAATTAAAGAGAGAGAGGAGGAAGACAAGTTCAAGCATTTTCTCTCCACGTTATAACAGCTCTCCATCAATATCCCTCTCTTTGAGGAATTAGATAAAATGTTAGGGTATGCCAAGCACATGAACGAATCAGTTACGAAAAAGTGCACTGTGAGTGAGGAGGTCTCCTAATAGCTTCAACATTGTTGTGCTATTACTATGAGGTCCTTGGTTTAGAAGAGAGAAGATCTAGGTGCGTTCACCATACCCTCACCATTTGAGATATGGAGTTCGCAAAGGAACTATGTGATTTAGGTGCCAACATTAATCTGATGCCCCCTGTGGTCTACAAGAAACTTGGATTAGGAGTCCCCATCCCAACTAGTATGCAGTTGTTGATGGCAGATCACATAGTGAAGAAGCCTATGGGGATGCTATATAATGTGCTGGTCAAAGTTAGAAGTTAGTATTCCCTTCGAACTTTATGATCCTTGATTGTAAAGTCAATTTTGAAGTTCCTATTATATTGGGAAGGCCCTTCTTACCCACTGGACGGACCTTAGTGGATATGGAGAAGGCCAACTCAAGTTCAGATTTGGGAAAGATGAGGTTGCGTTGAAGTTTGTTAACAAGCAAGGAAAGATAATGATGTGAGAGTGGTTAATGTTATCGAGGTTGTTGATGTCACGCCCCAAAGTCCCATTAGGGAGAACTGGCACCCATTGTCGATAAGCCTCAGGAGAACCAACCTATATCTATATGCTTTTTGTACGTGTTATGAGGGGTTTTTACATTTAACACGCCTTTAACAAATTAAGTAGTGATAACAATCTAAATGAAATGCATGTGGCTACGCAATTAGGGCCATGGTGTTTAAAGTACGAGACATGACCACACTTTAATTTACATAGTCTACAAAGCCTCTAGATAAAGAAAAATATCTGATAAGGGTCGGGACAGGCCCCATCTTAACAAATGTGCAATACCAACATATAAGCTCTAGACATATACAAAGCCTCAAAGCATCATGCCCCAAGTACCATTAGGGCATGCCATTTGATGATGCTGAACTAGAGGTACCACTTGAAATGAGATTGGGTATTGACACGTTAGAGGCAGTACTGATGAACTTCGACAGTTATGGTATCCCAGACTATGAGAAGACAGTCAATGCTCTAGTGGTTCCTTACAATCCTAGGCGCCAAACTAACCTAGAGCTAGATTTATAGAATCGGGAGTCATCATCCACAAAGCCCTCCATATAAGACCCACCGATGTTAGAGTTGAAGGATGTTCCAGTATATATGAGGTATGCATTTTTGGGAGCCAACAACACCTTTCCAGTCATAGTTTTTGCAAACTTGAATGAGAAGCAAGTGAGCGCCCTTATAATGGTGCTTAAACAATTTAAGGAGGCCATCAGGTGGATGATTGCAGACATCATTGGTATCCCTCCTAGGGTATGTACACATAAAATCTAGCTGGTCAAGGACTACAAATTGAGCATTGAAAACCAAAGGCAGCTTAACCTCCTATGCAAGAAATTATGCGCAAATAGATCATCAAATGTTTGGATGCAGAAGTAATCTATCCGATCGCCGACAGTGAAAGGGTGAGTCTAGTGCAGTGCATTCCAAAGAAAGGAGGTATCACAGTGGTACGTAATGCTAATAATGAGTTGATTTTGATGCGACCAATCACAGGATGGAGGGTATGCATGGATTGCAGAAAGCTTAATGCTTTGATAAAGAAGGATCACTTTCCTATGCCATTCATGGATTAGCTGTTGGATCGACTAGCTAGAAAGGGATGTTACTACTTTATTGATGGGTATTCAAGCTAGAATTAGACCACCATTTCTCCAAAGGATCAAGAGAAGACGACATTTACATTCCCCTATGGTATCTTCACATTCAAGAGGATGTCATTTGAGTTATGTAACACCCCAACAACATTCCAATGATGTATAATGTCCATCTTCTCAGATATCATGGAAGACTCTCTTGAAGTCTTCATGGATGACTTTAGTATGGTTGGAGACTTATCCTAGGATTGCTTGAAACACCTGCATGCTATTTTGCATAGATACAAGGAGAGTTACCTGGTGTTAAATTGGGAAAAGTGTCATATCATAGTGAAAGAGGGCATTATGTTGGGGCACAGGATATCTAGCAAAAGAATTGAGGTCGGCAAAGACAAAGTGGAGGTGATCAAGAAGCTCCCACCATCCATCTCAATAAAGGGTGTGAGGAGTTTCTTGGGGCATACAGGATTTTACCGGAGGTTCATGAAAGACTTCTCTAAAATTGCACACCCATTATGTGAATTGTTGGAGAAAGATTCTAAGTTTGGTTTGATGATGTGTGCCTTAAAGCCTTTGCAGAGTTGAAGAAGAGGTTTATCTCAATGCCAATCATCATAACATAATAGTCCAAGCCCTTTGAAATCATGTGTCATGCAAGCAGGGTCTCTCTAGGTATAGTATTGGGTCAGTGACATGAGAAGATATTACATCCAATATACCATGCCAGCAAGGCCCTAAATATAGCGCAGAAGAATTATACCATTAGCGAGCAGGAGTTACTCGCATTATTTTTTGCATTCGAAAAGTTTAAGTCATATCTGTTAGGGGCCAAAGTGGTGGTGCATACAAACTACTCAACACTTAAATATTTGATAACTAAGAAGTATGCAAATCCAAGGTTGATGAGATGGGTGCTTCTCTTGAAAGAGTTTAGCTTTGATGTCATCGATAGACAAGGGACAAAGAATCAAGTTGCAGATCATCTCTTCAAATTGGAAGATGGGGCAATGATAAAATTTGATGATGGATTGGAGATAAATGATTTTTTTCCCAATGCGAGAGTGTTGCCTGCAACTCATGATCTGATTCTTTGGTTTGCAGATTATGCAACTACTTCTCGACCTGAACACACATCAACGTTAGAAATTTATGTGTGACAAGAGTAAATTCTTTTGGGATGACCTACACTTGTTCCCTATATGTGCTGATGAGATTATTCATTGCTATTTTCCTGAGATTGAAATGATTACCACACTTGAGTCATGTCACTCAACTTCGGTGGGAGGGGATCATAGTGGAATTCGAACAACAAACAAGATCTACAATATGGGTATTACTGGCCCACCATCCACTAAGATACCCATGTCTATGCCAAAGCCTATGACTGTGCCAAAGAGAAAGGTGGGATTTCCTACAAAAATGAGCTCCCTCTAAACCCCATTATGGTAATTGAGTTATTTGATGTACGGGAGATAGATTTCATGGGACTATTTGTTAGCTCGCATGGAAACAATTACATCCTAGTTGTTGTGGATTATGATTAAAAATAGGTTGAGGCCATGGCTCTACCCAATGATGAGAGCAAAAGTGAAACGCCCTAAAAATGTTCTTCAAAAATGTTCATAATCATAATTTATATATATCTCAAAATCCATGTATATTATTGAAAATCTGACTTTATATTCTCACCCTGGGAGAAAGATTGAGTGGAAAATAGATATTAACCTGAATTTTAGAGGACCTATAGAGAAAACTAATTTTTGCTAATTTTTGAGAAATAGTGTCTGTCCGCGCCCTGGCCATGGCGCGCCAGGGGCGCAGACTAGTATTGGTTAGGCCTCTGCGATGGGTCCACATTGCTCCAGTGATGCAGACTAGTGTAAAATCTTCCTTAATTTTTCTATCTCGACCAAGGGCATTAGGGTCATAGCCCCATGCCTATTTAAACATGAAATCTCTCATACTTAGCCATTTTTCAACTCTACATCACTCAAGACCCTCTTAAAAACCTCTCTAAGGCTTAACCAAATATTTCATCCAAAATCAAATGTCTTAAGCCTGATTTTGAGATCTCAAGAACTCTATTCAATCTTCAAGTCTATATCAAGGAATCCCCAAGTTTAGGTATGTGAGTTTTATCCATTGGGTTCTTTCATCCATCGAGCCCAATCTCCATTTTTATGAAAATTGCATGTTTTCAAGTGGTATTATCTATAGGTATCTTCTATAATGGATTATGAGTATAAATTATGTTGGGGTTTTATAAAATGTAGATTTATAATATATGACTATCTATTTTCAAGCTTGTACTACGAATGAGTTTTGTTTATTGGGACTATCCATGTTTCGAGCTCTGAAACTATGATCTATTATGAGATTTAATGATGGATTTCAAGGTATTCTATATGAGGGTTTTACTAGATATTTGTGAGTTGATTTGTATTGAGTTTTCTCATATTATTATACTCTTGAATTACATGATTTTGAACAACCATTATATACCTACCAAGTGTTAGATAAAATGTCTTTTTAGGGATTCTTAGAGTTATTGATGATCTATTGCATGATTTATGAGTCAAGTGACTTTATAATGATTTTGGTATTTCAAAATGTATTGAATTCATGAGAATGTCTATGATGTTGTAAAAGACAGATTAAGCCCTCTTCCAAAGATTTTACCTCTTGTGAGCCTTTGATGTTAATGCAAGAGTAATGTTTGATGATGATTTATTCTTATGTTTTAAAGTTAGGCTCACCATTAGAGGTCAAAGATGTTTTAGAGCTACTCGTGTCATGTTTCTTACAAAGTGCTAAAGTATGATTATTTTAATTATTTCGTGGGATTAGCACCGATGGATTGGATGTGGCAAGGTCCATCTCCATGGGTTCATATTCCTTTGCTCAAATTATGTACCAACATAGGAGTATAACTTACCCTTTCTTTACTATTGGATCCATTTAGCTCACTTTCGCTTGAAATTCTTCCCGAAATGTGGATAGGCTCCCGTAATGCAAAGTTTTTCATGATCCATTCCAAAATGGGATAGGTTCCCATGGGGGGGGGTTACATCTCTAATATGGGACAATCTCCCATAAGGTAAAGTATGGTTTACCTTGGAAACTAGACCACCTCTTTACCGATGAGGGATAATCATCGGAATTCCAAGGTGTAGCTCACTTGCTCTTATTCTTTGTTGGTTAAAGTCTCTTCCCATATGTATACTAAGTTCTACGCAAGTTGAATGATATGTAAACATATTTTACTTCAAACATTAATCATATATGCCAAATTAAAATTATGCTATCTATTGACTATTATTCTGCATTTTGACTATATTGGCTTATGCCTTGTTGCATTACATTTTACATACTTAGTACATTCAAATGTACTATTACATACTTTTGCCTGCATGATATCATCATGTAGGGACCAAAACTCATCTTGACCATTGTCCACGTGGCTAGTGAGATTTCACAAAGATAAGCTTTGGTAAGTCCTCAAGTTTGAGGACACTATCTACTTTATCTTGCCATTCCTAAAACATTTTTTTATGTTGAACATTTGACATTATGAGGGTAAGCCCAAAAAGTGTCTTGTCCGCTCCATTCTATTTGTAGAGGTGTTATTGGAATATTATGATATATTTATGCTAAAGGATTGACTCTTTATGCTTTTATGATATCAAAGACTTTCTCTTAGTCTCGCTTCCCTTTTTCTATTATCTCTTGTTGTTATTCAATTTGCTTTTATGACGAAAATTGTGTGATTGATATGCTAAGAGGCTTGTTTAGGCCCCTTCAAGCTCTCAAATGCCATGTCACGTCTAGGCCCTAGGTTTGTATTATGACAAAGTGTTACAGCATTTATGGAAAAGATCTTGTCAAGGTTTGGCACCCCTCTGGTAATCATCAGTGATGGAGGTTCTCACTTCTGCAATAAAACTTTGTAAAGCTCCTCTTGAAAAAGATAGAGTGAAACATCAAGCGACAATAGCATATCATCCTTAGATGAGTGGGCTGGTGGAGGTGTCTAATAGAGAAATTAAATAGATTCTATCCAAGACTATGAATGCAAACCAGTAGATTGGTCACAGAAGTTGGATGATGCACTATACGCATACCGAAAAACATTCAAGGCCCCTATAGGCATGGCATATCTCCCTACCATCTTGTCATTGGGAAAGCATGTCACTTTCCAGTGGAACTTGAGCATAAAGCAATGTAGGCACTAAAGAAGTTGAATTTTTATTGGAATGATGCAACAAACTCTAGGCTGAGCTAACTCAATGAGCTTCACAAGTTTCAATTGAAGGCATATGAGAGCTCAGCCTTGTACAAATAAAGAATGAAGTTGCAACATGACTGTCGCATAGAGAACCACCAATTTACACTAGGGGATTTGGTGTTGCTCTACAATTCAAGACTGAAGTTATTCCCTGGGAAGCTCAAATCTAGATGATTGGGACCCTTTCGAGTAGAGCATGTTTTCAATCATGAGGCTATCGAATTGGAGAGATAAAATGAAGGAACTTTCAAAGTAAATGGCCAAAGAGTCAAGCAATACCTTTGAAATGTAGAAGAGATAAAGATGGTCAAGTAATGGGATCTTGAGGAAGTCTGAGTACTCAAGGCATCTATGTCATGCTGCAACACTAAATCAGCCACTGCTTGAGAGGCAACCCAAGGATGAGACTGGCGCTTAGGTGCCCAAGTATGTTTTTGCCCCTTGTGTTCTATTTCATTTTGATTCTATGCATTGGGGACAATAGGATGTGGGTAGTTATGGGCCTCAATGAAGTCTGAGTATCTTGGGCCCATAACTACCTCAATTTTTTATCTCGAAGTTTTCTTGTCTGTGTTTCTTTTTCCTAGTGGATATTTAATTTCTATTGAACCAACACATTTAGAATGTTTAATAATCATTGTAGCATACAGTATCAAAACTTGTGGGATATTGCATGTTTTTATGTTTTGTTTGGAAAATGATACCCACAAAATTATTTTATTGAGTAGTTAAATAGAAATAATGCATGTTTAAGTGCGTGACAATATCTGTTCTGATAAGTGAGGGTACATTGAGATATAAAGCATGATCTCAGAGTCTTTTATTGATAATGTATATAGTTCCATGTGAGTGTGAACATAATTTGCTGAATTCACATGTTTTCTGCTAATTCAAAACTTGCCTTGTTACTCTAAGTTAGATTGTAGATTAATTGGATTAGCAAAGGATATTAGCCCATTATTCTTAATAAGTCCACTTTAGCCTAAAATAATGACCAACCAAATTGATGATATATCCCTTCTTCTTAATGGTTGAGCCTAACCCTTCTTTGAAAACACATGATTAACCTAGCCTTATTAGTTGTAAAATCCTGAAATTGGCCTTGCTCCTTCCTTGAACATTATGTACAGTGACTGAGGCAAAAAGTCTAAGTTGAGGGTGACTACCAAAAATGACCCTGGTTCGGAGGATGGATATTTTTCACCTCAACACAGGCCAAAAGTCTAAGTTGAGGGTGACTGATGTATGGGTGAAACACAAAAATAAAAGGGTAAGTTAGGAATATGGAGAAAAAGAAAAATCATGTACTGGGTGCAAGAAAAATAAGTGATGCCTTAATATAAGCTAAAAAGCAAAATGAAGTATAAAAACAAGACAAAAAGCTGAAAAATTAAAAGAAAGCACCAAGAAAGCTTGAAATAGGAGAAAAGGAAAATAAAGTGAAAATAGCAGAGTTGGTAGGGAAAATATGTAGAAAAAGGCAGTATCAAGGAGGGCCTTTAGTCACTATTTTCCCATAATATCACACCAAAGCCCCTTGAGCCTACATTATAAGTCTAGAAAGTCCTAAAGTGATCCTAGTCTAGCTAGTTGAAGGTCTGAGTCATGAGTATAGGATACAACCTTATGGTATTAGATGTTATGCATAAATATCTGTTGTGAGAGTGAGTCATTTTTCATAGTCCCAAAGTTAAATATGAAAACATCATTGAGTGTCAAATATAGAACTTCTTTCTATGAAGGCACTTGCATTGCATTGTTAGCACTAGGCTTGTTCAGAGATTGTGGATTGTTGATAATACCTTGCTTGTTAGAGTTGTGTTGTCACATGCACCAGTTTGTTTTGGTTTGCTAAATAGCTATCTAATCCTGTTTTAAAAAGTTGGTACGGGTATTTAAGTCTAAGACTTATGTGATATATGCAATTGAGTTGACGTATGCGTGTTACTGTATTGTTTATATAGATCGAGTCCGTCGCTTGAGGACAAGTAATAATTTTATGTTGATGGTATTGATCTGCTATCAAAATATAACACTTTTGATGCTTAAAACTTGGAATTTATGTGTTCTCAATGCGATGTTAGTAGGTTTTATGTATTTATGTTTGCAGGATTACAAGTTGGCCTTGATTTTGGGAAAATTACAGAAGTTGCTAAGTTCTTGCTATTATACAAGACCCTTTATGGGTCGTAGATCATTCTACAAGTTGTAGCGAGGTTTTGTAAAGATTTCCAGTGAGGGGATGATTTCTAAAGTTCATTCTATGAATATGTAGATGAGCCGTGTATATATTTATGAGTCGAAGAAGAGGATTCGTGTCCTGAGGATTAAAGAAGTGGACTTGCAGGAATATCATCAAACGAAACTCCCTTTATGGGCCATAAACCACTTTATAAGTAGTAGAGTGGTGTTATAGAAGTAAAGTCCGATCCCAGCAGCTAAGTACGAGACCCCGATTATGGGCCGTAGAAGTCAATACGGGCCATAAAGTACTATTCATATAGTGTGTTGACCAGTTCTCCTATTGTGTTTAGGTCTTGAATTTAATTATTATAAATAGGACTTTTAGGTTATTTTTCAAGAGTTTAAGCCTAGTACTTAGAAAACTCAATATTTTGAGAGAGAAAATTGTAAGATCATATTGGAGAGACTTTGAGAACACTTGTGGTTTAGTTCAATCTTGAAACTTGTGATTTTCATTAAAGTTGGATTACTTGTTCTTAATTCTATTGTGTAAGTGTTCAATTATATCTTCTCAATTCATAATCTTTGCATTTATACATAGCATAATTAGGTAAATCCACAACTAGGATTGTGGGAACCATGAAGAACTAACAAAGTAAAACCGTATAATTCACAATTCTTGGAAGGTGTATGTGTATGCATTAATTAGCTCTCTTCATTTTACGTGTTTTCTGATGGTGGCCAACATTAGAACCCACCTAATGTTACTGACTCCATGAATGTAATAATGAATTAAAAAAATTGATAGGATTTAATTGATGTGCTCTCATCTAATTAACCAACTGGGCCATGGGGAGGTTGTACTTGGACTAATAGGTGATGGTTAGTAATGCACACTATGGAGATGGGTCAAGTCACATAGTGAACTTCACCTCTCACCTTTGACCAAAAGGCTTAGTGAACTTAAATTATCGTCCTACATTTTACATATTAGAAAAGAATTAACTTATCCAGTGATACTGTGGGGAATCAGGGGAACATAATACCCTAGTTTCTCTCCATTGTTGACTTCTCTATTGTGATAGTTACTTAGTTTATTTTCTCATTGATTATTGTAAACCCTCCCCCCCCTTGGGGAATTAAGTTGGTTAACTATGGATTGCAAATTGGTGAATTTTCTTGATTCTACATATTTTTTGTGGGTTGGAGCCTAACCTTGGTTAGGTTAAATATCTTGACAACGGTCTTTTTATCATCTAAAAAGAAGGTGTAAATTGGGTGACATCAACACTCAACTCTAGTTTGTTAAGCCTCTATCACTATTAATTAGTGCCAACGATAGACCCATGACAACCTCGAAATAAAATTAGCTAACTCAAGTCTAACTCTATAAAGCTAGATAAAAATAAAGAATGATCCTTTGAAGTAAAGGAAGCTCACCACCTCATCCGAAATGCTCAGATACTCAACGATGCGCCTGTTGACGTTCTATAGCACCTACCTCTACATCATAAAATAATATAGTCTAAAAGGGACGTTAGTACATGGAATGTATGATTATGTAAAATGGCTAAAACAAAAATAGGGAGAATAATATAGAAACAATATCAATTCAGAATATGCTCAATTAGAATGTCAAATATCTATCTAAAGTAAGAATAAAGAGTAGACAAGTGACCCATCAATCAATCAAACCTGATCAATTCATAAACTCAACTTAACTCAACTCAACTTAACTCAATCGAAATCAACTCAACTCATCCCAGAGTACACAAGGTGGGAACTTTTGGGGAGTTTCTCTTATACTACAACGATCACTTATAAGTCAGTGACTGTACAACAACCTCGCTGATGTTGCCATAGTTGTTCCATACTTTCCAGGTAAAGAACGCCTATGATCCACAAGGTATCTAACCTCTAAAGTCATCTATTACTTTCAGGGACATTACCTTAAGAGGGGACCATTTGAAGTAATGGTTCAATGCTTACCTATGCTTGGTGACATAGCTAATGAGTGCGAGTGAGACTAACTCTTACTCATTTTGGTGCTCGATACTCCTCCTAAGACTCAATGCTAATAAGACTCCTCCCCATCTCAATTGGTCTCACAGAGACTCTCATCATCTCATTAACTCAAACTCTAAAGTCCTCTATTGCTTTCAGGGACTTTAACTTATCTGAATTAACTCAATTCTCATTTAAGAATTCAAGGACTGAGATCGTCATTAAGAAGAAGTCATTTAGATAAGACTCAACAATTCACTTATGAATACTAATAGGATCATCAAGATCAATTAACTCAACCTTATACTCACATCAATATTTCAGTCCACATACATAAGTCAAGGTTCTAGACTTCATCCTTAGGTTCATTCATGCATGCTTTCACAAATTTACATATAGGATTTATATAATATCTCATGAAAAGTATTTAATTCAAGAAAACAAGTTTATGATGATTATCAACATATGAAAATACATGTAGTAGATATAATTTTCAAGAAAATAATGAAGAAAGTATTTCAAGAAAATGTATGGGGACTCATGGACTCTCAACTCTTCTATTACCATCCGTAGGGCACATGGGAGAACAATCCCATACTTTAGTGTATCCTTACATACCTGTAGTGAACTTTTTGGATAATCAACCTCAAGGAACTCTCCTCGAACTCCTCAATTCCTCACTCCTCTTCTCTTCTCTTTTGCCCTGTCTTTTCAAGAACTTAGAATAGCTTAGGAATGGGATTTAAAACCCTTTCTACTCTCAAAACAACCCATTTTAATCATGTTTTGAGTTTGTAAAGGGGTTGGGAAAGGTCTCCATGCCCCTCACAAAATTTGAAAAAAAGTTCACCTCGAAAAAAGGGGGTCTGCGACGCTGATTGGGTGTCCCGAAGTGGATTTTTGCTGAAAATTCTCCCCAAAAATTCTCTAATCCCGTAGAAAATTCTTGGACCAAAACTAACTGCACGTTGCACACCCGTCACGCACTTATTTTGGAATTTATTTTTGTATTAAAAAATTATCTTTTGATCCGGTTGCTCTAAAAATCAATCGAGATCACTTTTCTGCTCAATTTTTCATGCTGATTGCAAATCCAGCCTCAGAAGATTGTTTGAACATGAAGAAATAAAGAATCCATTGCAATTTCCAAAAATATTTACCATTGAAGCGTGGGAAGATGCATTATGCTCACAACTCTTCTTTAGGGGTATTTTTATAATTTTATCGAGTGTTACATCATCTCCCCCTTGGAATAATTTATCCTCGAATGATGAGTAAATGTGGGCATTAAGGACGAATAAACTCAAGACTCATCTCAATACTCATTCAATAAGTTAAAGTCTCGACTCCTCATCAACCTCAAGAAACTCTTCTCAGACTCCACGATAAACACATCAACTCAAGAATATAAACATCAATTAAGTCAAGGGTAAGAAAATTACCTTTAACGTTCTTATCATCAGGAATGGATAGATGCGGATATTTAGCTCTCATCTCCTCCCCAGCTTCCCATATTTTTCCACAGGACTTTGATTGGGGCGATTTCTTTGATTCTCAACTTGCGAACCTAACGATAAATAACTTGGACTAAGATATCCTCATAGGACAAACTACCTTTACTCTAATGCTCTTGATAGGGATTACCATGGCAGGATCTCTCAAGAACTTCTTCAACATCGAGATGTGGAATGCTGGAGGAATTGCGTCTAACTCGAAAGATAACTCTAACACATAAGCAACCTTCCCCATCCTCTTCACAATCTGCTAGGGACCAACATAGTGAGGACTCAATTTTCCCTTCTTCCCAAATCTGATGCTTAACATTTTCAAGTACACGCAATCATCAAGTACACCCAATCATTCACCTCGAACTCTAAGTCTCTTCTCTTTACATTAGTGTAAGATTTCTGGAGATTTTGTGCACTCTTTAACCTTTCTTTAATGACCTTTGCCTTCTCCATTGACTGATGGACAAGATAAGGTCCAATCAACTTAGATTCTCCACCTTCAAACCACCTAATTGGTGATCTACATCTTCTCACCCAATCCTTTTTGCAAGGATCTCCAAAATTGGGAGGTGAATTAAGCTTCTCTGTTTGAGATGATGGAACTCGGTGCAACCTCACAATCTCACGTATATACAACTTGTCATACTCCTCTTAGTGTTAGTTGTCTTAACTGCTAAGAAGTAAGCCAATTTGGTTATCCTATCCACAATCACCCATATCGAATCTTGATGCTTTTGAGACTTTTGTAGACTAGTAATATCCCTCTTTAATTCACTCTACCAATAGACTTCCCTCAAGTCATGGTATATCCTAGTAGAGCCAGGATAGATGGAATATCTAGAACTATGGGCTTCCATCATGATTCTATCTTGAAAACCATCTGCATCTAGAATGCATAATCTTCTATAGTACCGCAACTCTCCATCTCCCTCTTTAAAGAAGAGCATCGCTGTCTGTTTGTGGATAGCCTCTTTCAATTGAAGTATGACAGGATCTTGGTCTTGCTTTTCTTTCACCTCTACCACTAAAGATGAAGTAGACCTATTATGAACATTAACTCCTCCCTCATCATTCTCCTTAAGTTTGACACCCAATTGACCCTATCGATGCACATCTTTAGTTAGCTCCTTTTTTCCTTCCTCAATATGGGTGTGCTACCCATCGAAAACCTGCTAAGAGCATCAATAACAATGTTAACTTTACCTAGGTGGTAGAATATGCTCATGTCATAATCTTTAAGCAACTCCAACCATCTCCTCTGTCGCAAGTTGAACTCTTTCTAACTAAAGACATACTGCAAGCTCTTGTGGTCAGTGAACACATCCACATGCACTTCATACAAGTAGTGACACCATATTTAACTACAAATACCACCGTCGCTGCCAACTCAAGATCATAGGTTGGATAGTTTCTCTCATGAACCTTAAGCTTTCTAGAACATAGGATATCACCTTCCCTATCTGTATCAGCACACAACCCAATCCAACTCTTGACGCATCACAATATATCACAAAGTTTTCTATCCCATCAGGCAAGGTTACAACTGGTGCAGTAGTCAATCTAGTCTTCAACTCTTGGAAACTCTTCTCACATTCATCAAACCGCTGAAATTTGACCTTCTTCTGAGTCCATTTGATCAATGGTGCGGATAGGGAAAAAAATTGTCAACAAATCTATTGTAGAAGCCTACCAACCCTAAGAAACTTCTTATGTCAGCCAGAGAGATCGGTCTGGGCTAGTTCTTTATCGTTTCAATCTTTTGGTGTCTACTCTAATACCATCACTGGAAATAAAATGACCTAGGAAGGACACTAACATGAGCCAAAATTCACATTTTAAGAGCTTCACATACAACTCATAGACCTCAAGAGTTTGGAGAACAATTCTAAGGTGATTGGCTTGACCCTCCTCGTCTCTCAAATACATCAAAATGTCATCGATGGACATGATCACAAATATATCAAGATATTGTCTGAATACTTTATTTATTAAGTCCATAAAGGTTGTAGGTGCATTTGTCAACCTAAAGTACATGACCAAGAACTCAAAATGGTCATATCTAGTCCTAAAGGTTGTTTTTGGATTATCATATTCCCTCACTTTCAACTAATAGTAGCCAAATCTAAGGTCTATCTTTGAGAAACAAAAGGCACCCTGAAGTTTGTCAAACAGATCATCTATCCTGGGGAGTGGATATTTATTCTTTATTGTGACCTTGTTCATTTGCCTATAGTCGATACATATCCTGAGAGACCTATCTTTCTTTTGCTTGAATAGGACAGGGGCACCCCAAGGGTAATCACTCGACCTGATAAAGCCCTTCTCTAACAAATCCCTCAACTATTCTTTCAACTTTTTCAACTCAGTGGGGGCTATCCTATAGGGTGGAATTGAGATAGGCTGGGTATCAAGAAGAACATCAATCCCAAAGTTAATCTCCCTATCAGGAGGGACTCCAAGCAAATCCTTTAGAAATATTTCAAAAAACTCATTCACAATCGGGACTGACTCATTATTTGGTGACCCAACATCATCACACTTAACTCGTACAAGGTGATAGATGCAACCTTTGGAAATTAGTGTTCTGGGCCTAACATAGGTGATCAAATTTCCATTAGGTGCAACAAAATCACCCTTCCACTCTAGAATCGGTTCATTCGAGAATTGGAACTTAACAGTTTGGGATCTACAATCAATGGAGGCATAACAGGTGTGAAACCAATATATGCCAAGGATAACATCAAAATCAATCATCTCTAACTCAACCAAATCAACTAGAGTATCCTTATGATGGATGGACACTAAACAAACTCTATAGATTCTATCAGTTTGAATAGACTCACCCACTAGAGTAGAAACATCAAAGGGTTCAAGAAGACTCTCAGGGATTCTATCAAATCTATTAGCCACATAAGGAGTTATAATGGATAATGTGGCACTAGGATCCATCAAAAATAATAATCAAGAGTAATGACATGAATCATACCTGTCACAACATCTAGGTTGTTCTCCCAATCTTGGTGACTACCCATGGCATACAAATGGTTTGCAACTCCGCTTACACCTAAGGTAGTACCTTTCTGATTTTCTCTGGTTGGTGGGGTTGGTGCAGAAGATTAAGCGTGGTGGGGCCACTTTGGACACTCTCTCTGGAAGTGACCCTCTTGGCCACACTTGAAGCATGTATCACTCCCCTCACAGCATCTACCCAAGTATAATCTGTTGTACTTAACATATGGTAGCTTACCCTATAAACCTTGAGCCACACTAGCCTGCAATTGAGATCCCTGGGATCCAATGTTTGAGACCTCTGATAATCTTGGTTCTGGGCATAGGAACACTAGCAGATGATAGTATTAGCCCAGATTGGATGCCAACCTCATGGCTAGATGTCTTAGTTCTCTTACTCCTCAACTTCTCTCTGTCATGCTGTCTTTCCTCATCAGCTTTTTACACATAAGTCATCAACGCTCAATCCATATCACTCACAAGCATAGCTCCCCTCCTATCTTTTCTTGGCCCTCTGTTTAACCCATCAACATACATCCTCATTCCCCCTCTTATGTCAGCGACCATATCCCGAGCATAACAAGATAGCTAATTGAAATTCAGCCATACTTTTGCACAGTCATAGAACCCTGTTTTAGATTTAAGAACTCTCTTACCTTGTCCTCCTTTCATTCTCTTGGAAAGAAGCACCCCAAGAAAGCTTCCTCGAACATGGCCCAAGTCAGCAATGAGGCTTCCTCTCCTCGGACCTTTTTCCATTGATTGAACCATAGTCTGGCCACACCTTTAAGTTGGTAGGTAGCCAGTTCAACTCTATCAGCTTCAGCCACATACATCACCTAGAATAACTTTTGAAGCACCTCCATGTAGTTCTTAGGATCCTCAGTAGGTGCAAACCTTGTGAACTCAGGAGGATTCATCCTCAAGAATTCCCTGACTCTAGATGTGTCCTGTGAATCCTAGGCTAATGTTTGGATAGCCTAGCGAAGGGACAATTGGATCTACGGGCTCCTCATGTCCTTAAGGCTCCGGTTGGTTAACATTTTGCTTGGTAGGACATCTTGTACCTCTGACGGCTCTTCTAGGAGGCATGATCGCAATACTGCAATGTGTAGAGCCTGAATTAGAGGAGAGTTTGATATAGTTTTAACTCTATCACATGAATCAGATCATGAAAGAAGTGTAACCATTCGTAATGTCCTATAGCCTGTTGCTTATGAAGTGTGGCGCACAATACACACATAAATAAGACTCTACTAGATACGACTTCATAGACTCCTTATGACACTTGAACTCTGTGCTCTGGTACCAAGTTTATCACGCCCAGGGAGGGCACCCTAGACATGGTTGTCACTGAACGACTATTGCTAGTCTGCAAGCAAAATACTTGGCCTTATCACATATATTCATTCAATAAACTCTATAAAATCAGCGAAAATCTAAAGATAGCAATGGATAATGTAATCTCAAGATAATATAAATAAAATGGCTAGTAGAAAGGAAATTAACTCAACAAGTCGCAACATCAATACTTAACTCTAGTCTAAGAAGCCTCTATAACTATCAATTGGTACTAATAATATACTCAGGGCTACCTCAAAATAAAATAAGCTAACTCAAATCAAAATCTATAAAGCAAGATGAAAATAAAGCATGATCGTACGAAGTAAATAAGGCTTACCAACACAACAAATGCTCAGATCCTCAACAATGTGCCTATTGACAATCTCTAGTACCTGCCTCTGCATCATAAAATGATGTAATCCTAAAGGCGCATCAGTACATGTAATGTACGAGTATGCAAAATGGTTGAATGAAATAGAAACAACATCAACTTTCAATCATAATGTCAAATATCTATCTAAAGCAAGAAAAAAGAATAGACAAGTTACCCATCAACCAATCAAACCTCATCAAATAACTCAACTCAAAGGAACTCAACTGAACTCGACTCAAAGTACTCAAGGTGGAAACTTTCTAGGAGTTTCTCTTATTTGACAATAATTACTTATGAGCCAGTGATTGTCCAACAATCCTACTGATGTTGCCACATTCATTCCATATATTCCAGGTACAGAATGCCTATGATCCATAAGGGATCTAACCTCTAAAGTCCTCTATTGCTTTCAGGGATTTTACCTCAAGAGGGGACCATCTGAAGTAATGGTTCAATCATCACCTACGGTTGGTGACGTAGTTAATGAATCTGAGTAAGAGTCACTCTTACACATTTTTATGGTTGATACTCCTCCTAAGATTCAATGCTCATAGGACTCCTCCTTGCATCAATCAATTATCTCAATTAGCCTCATAGAGGCACTCATCATCTCAATTAGTCTCATAGAGACTCTCATTATCTTATCAATCTCTGAAGTCCTCAATTGCTTTCAAGGATTTTAACTCATCTCAATTAACTCAATTCTCATTTAATAACTCAAGGACTTAGATCATCATTAAGAATAAGTCATTTAAACAAGACTTAATAATTCAGTTATGAATACTCATAGGATCACCAAGCTCAATTAACTCAACCTTATACTCACATCAAGATTTCAGTCAACATACTCAAGTTAAGGCTCTAAACTCCATCCCTAGGTTTATTCATGCATGCTTTCATAAATTTACATATAGAGTATATATTATATCTCAAGAAAATATTTAACTTAAGAAAATAAGTTTATGATGATCATCAACATATGAAAATACATTTAATAGATATAATTTTAAAGAAAATAATATGGAAAGTATTTCAAGAAAATGTATGGGGACTCATGGACTCTCAACTCTTCTATTACCATCAATGGGACACATAGGAGAACAATATCTTGCTTTAGTTTAGCCTTAGATACTTGGTGTGACGCCTTTGAACAATTAACCTGAAGGAACTCTCCTCGAACTCCTCAATTCCTCACTCCTCTTCTCTTCTCTTTGGACCTAGTCTTTTTCAAGAAATTAGAATGGCTTAGGAATGGGGTTTAAATTCCTTTTTACACGTACAATGATCCATTTAGATTGTGTTTTGAGTTGGGAGGGTTTGGGAAAGGACTGGAATATCCCTCACAAAATTTGAAAAAAAGTTCACCTAGGAACAAGGGGGTCCGCGATGCAGACTAGGTGTCACATAGTGTAATTTTGCTGAAAATTCTCTAAATAGGTTTTCTCATCCCGTAGAAAATTTTTGGACCAAAACTAAGTTCATGTACATAGCAAGTGCACATCACATACCTGTTGTGCACTTATTCTAGAATTTATTTTTGCATAAAAAAATTATCTTTTGATCCAGTTGCTCTAAAAATTAACTGAGGCTACTTTCCCACTCAATTTTTCATGCTATTAGTAAAGTTGGCCTCAGATTTGTCATCGAAGTATGGGAAGATGCATTACGCACATCTCTCCTCTAGGAGTATTTTTATAATTTTGCCAACACTAAATTTGGGCCTATCAAAGACATTTATCTAAATCAAACCACCCCACCGGGGACCTACACCTTCTCCCATGCAAAGCTTCATATGGTGTCATTTCAATGCTAGCATGAAAACTATTATTGTAGGTAAACTCGAAAATTGGTAGATGATCACTCCAATTTCCTTTGAATTCTAACACACCAGCCCTCTACATATTTTCCAAGGTTTAAATTATCTCTTCGACTTATCCATCAGATTGAGGATGAAAAGAGATACTTAACTTCACCTTAGTGCCAAGCATTTTTTGAAATGATTCCTAAAAGTGAAAAGTAAATTGAGTGCCATGATCCGATATACTAGACATAAACACATCATCCAATCTAACCAATTCTCGAACATATAACTTAGAATAGTCCTTAGCATAGAAAGTAGTCTTAATCAGTACCAAGTGAGCGGATTTGGTCATTGTTTCAACAATTATCCACATGTAGTTAAATTGCTTCCAGGTACGGGAAAACCCAATCACAAAGTCCATGTTCACATTTTCTCATTTCCAAGTAGCAATTTCAGTGTCTTCGGACAAATAATTGGGACCTTTAATGTTCAACCTTCACTTATTGGTAATTAAAGCATTCAAATACAAACCTAGTTATGTCCTTAATTCCATGCCACCAGTACATTTTCCCCAAATCCTGAGACATCTTAATAGATCCCGAATGTATAGAACAAAAAGAGTTATGACCTTTACTCATGAGCACCTCCCTAAGACTATCAACATTCAGAACACATAATCAATCTTGATACTGAATTACACTATCTCTTCCTTGGGAGAAAATCTCTATCTTCTTTTCGACAAACAACCTTTTCAACACAACCTATGACGGGTCAAAGTCTTGCTTTTCCTTGACATCAACAACCACAAAAGCTTCACTCCCATTCTAAACATGAATGAAACCATCATTAGATTCACTCAACCCAATTCCCCAATCTTGTCAAATAGTGAAAATCCTTCACCTACTCCCTTTTGGCCTCATCGACAGGATCAACTACAACATCTTCCTTGCCTGGATTGGATTACAGGCCCAAAGTAGCATGGCATGATATATATCATAAAAAAGTGAAACATTTCCAAAAACACCTTGTAGCCTCCTACGCATAAATGTGGCGCACTTCACACCCATGAATAAGACTCTACTTGGCGCATCATATTGGACTCCGAGGACCAACTATAAACCTAGTACTCTGATTCCATCTTTGCCATGACCCGAGCCTAAGGCCTACGAGTGACATGGCGAATGGAAACCCAAAAGTCCCTAAACAAGTCTTACAACATCCACATACACATCATCAGTGAAAAAGTGCATGATTAAAATATAACATATAGTTTTAAATGATGGGTAAGTATAACTCACGCTATGGGGATGTCATAAGGGTAGAGATTTGCATGGACTCACGTAGCACATAGCATATAGCACATAACACATAGCATATAGTATGTAAGAACTATGAGGATAGAATGGACTTATGACTTTTCACATTTCCACATCTCATTATGAACATATCATCATATCATTAAATTCAAGAGATATCCATAATCATAATCCCCATGAACAAATAGCACAATAAGCTCCATAGAGTTTACATGCTGTCCAACAATGCTTCTAAGTCTTGGAACTGGACTGGGGCGAAGTCATGTCCCGGGTTCATTCTCAAAGTAAAGACATAAGTGAATATAGCATAATAGGTAGATAGAAGATGGGTATTGTCTTTTGAGTAAATGACTAACCATTAGCAAGATCGAATTCTAACTTAACTGTCAAGAGGTTGATAAAGATAGTCTCGGATCCCTATATAGATAGATCATGTAGGCCAAAGAGTATACATTAGGACGTTAGAATGTACTAAGTATGGGAGAATGATATTCGTATGAACTCATTAAACCTGTTTTCTAATGTTAGATGACATAGGCACCTATATAGAAAGAAGTATATACACAAGGAAGAGTAGTATATCGATATGCCATGAAATCCATGATGTATGAAATGATATTATACTTCAATATAGCTTAAATATGAACATAATAGATATCTCAAACCTGTGAAAGCTATTACATGAATTCGCTTGATGAAAGCCCCCTATCAGGTGAGAGTAGACTACTTTCCAAAGGTAGCCTACACCACACTTTACAATTTGATTATTTCAGTGTGATGTCAAAGGGGCATAAACATATACCTATACTGACATATAATTATGTGACTTGGGTATTGGCCCTTGGAGATAGCCTCCCTCCCACAAGTCTGCTCTATACTAAGTCATCATCCCACGAATATATATATATATTTACATCCTTTCAAAGAGGCAAAAGTCCTTTCAAATCACTTCAATCCATATTTAGGTTCAAAAGCCAATCATTCTTCGTAATCATGCACACTTGGGCTAAAGAGCCAAATAATACTTTGATTCTTACTTTCATGCATAGGAATAACTAATTTACATATATCATATTGGTGTAAACACCGAAAGTTGCTAAAAGAGTCGTATCATAGACATCTTGTGATCACTTGTCATATCATAACCATACTTTCAACAAAATTGTATTCATCAACGTAATTGGATCTTAACCCGTATCATAATCTTCATGAAAATCAATGCTCATGTATGCATGTGCCTTGAATGATGAGAGCGTAGCATGGGCAATAGAGATTCATACTTAAATCAATAATATAATATGAAATACAAGTAAATCCATGAAAAAATTCACATTTAAATCATACTTGAGATTACCCATACCTAAATCAATATTTAAAAGGGACATACATATTCAAAATCTTTATAATATTAATGTAATTCAACATATTAGGGCTTAATTTGCTTTAAAAAAATTAATTAAACATAACCCACATCTCAATTGAATAAAATAAATAATAATTTAAGAGACTCATATTCAATGTAAGTTTGAAATTCATAAATGAAAGAGTAAAATTTGTTTGGGGTCTTCATGATTTAAAGGGACCTCAAATCAATCCCATATACCTTGCTTAGGAAGATGAATACGAGAAGAATTTATCTTGAAGTTAAAACCCCAATCGAATCCTAACTTGAATCCTTTGAGTGAACTAAGTGTAAAGCTTGAATGAAATGTTAGAAATAGTATAGATATTTAAGATTGTAAAAGGGGTATAAAGGTCTTAAAAAACCTTGGAGATGGGCCCACATATCAAAAATACTTCAATAAAATGAGCGTTAGAATTTTCTCTAGAAATTACCACAAGTGGCTTCACAAGTCATGAAGTTTTTCATGGTTTATGAGAACCGCACTATCCTAGCACTGACAGGTTCTACAAAAACGGGCATAACTTCTTGTTCCGAATTCAAAATTGAGTAAAACTGGATTTATTGGAAAGCTAATTTAAAGATATTCAATTAGATAGGTCATAGGCCATCCAGTTCATTTTGTTCAATGACATATGACCATTTAAGTTTGACCCTTTTATCAGTTCATGTGAAAAAATTAGACAATGAAATACCTTTGAACTTGGCTTGATGAAGGAGACTCATGATGACCCTAAACCACATAAAAAGCTTGAATTGAAGGCTTGAAAGTTAATTTAACTTGAGCTTGAAGGTTAAATAGGAATCTTCTGATTTAAGCTTGAAAAGAGGATTCGAAAAGCATTTGAGCGAGTGAATGAGAAGCTAAGTGTTAGAATAAGAATGAATAGTAATGAAGCAGTATAAGTTGATTTAGGGGTTTAGGATAGGTGAAAAGTTATAAAAGACCCTTGGAGTAAATCAAAATTACGATAATATCATTAATGAATCGAGCTTGAATTGTGTCTAGGCCTCCCGTAAAACTGCCCCACGGGCCATACTAGGCTCCACATACCGTACAAGTGTCTCTAGAGGGTCCCTCAATGTCGAGATGATACATCCATACTTAGAAAAATCCACCAAGGTTGCTCCCACAAAAGCCATATGGTCCATGTAAAGCTATACGGTCCGTGGAAGCACCCGTACAAAGATCAAAGTTTCGAGATGATGATCCAACACTAAGCTAAATTTCACTCGACATACTCACAAAAGCACCACCACGGGTCGTGGGACTTGTACAGACCATACAAGTGGTCGTGCTGGTCTCTTTGGCCAAAATAGAGGGAGCACTTGCAATATTGAGACTATAGTGCAGAAAACGACATTCTAGCCAGGCCTTTTCCCACAAGTCCCCTTTCACAAACCATCGTAAGGACCACGGCTCGTGAAGGTGCCCATGTTGAGGTGCCTTGGCCAAAAATGCTTGGAATCAATATACTTCACATCTTTAAGGCTTTTTCAAAGTCCGAGTCCTTACACTCCTAAATCATCCTTATTTGATAAACTTTTACTTCTTCCTTATTGGAATCAAGAAAATACCTTATCATTGCTAAGGAAAATCCTTATTTGTCATGGGTTCTAATTAGTGATTGAAAATCTATATATAGGCCATTTATAAATAAATAATTTATCAAATTAATTAATTATTAAGCCTCTTGTAAGTTCATAATTAAGTTTAATTTTTTTATGTAATGTTTGTTATCAAATAAGGTACACATTTTGATCACGCGTTTGCACGTGCAGGACCAAAACATATATGTAGTGATAATTTCTATATATCGAACTTTTATAAATAAATAATTTTTCAAATTACTTTGGTCGTGAATTATTTATCATTTTATAAGTTCATAATTAAATTTAATTTTTCTCGCTTTGATCACACGCAAATTGCATACAACAAGACTAGTACATAAAAAAGGAGAGATTGTTGAAACATAGGAATTGAAGATAAAAATTTGAAAAAAAAATCATTTATAAGGCTAGTACTACGATAAATATGTTACTCCTAGACCTCACTAAGCCTAAACCCACCAAAAAGTGAGTCAAAGCTTAATTGTCTACTAACCTGTTAACCTAGTCAAAGCTCCATATTCTGTTATCTAAGGTCATGTTCTAGGTAACTTAAAGTTGCAACATATTCTATTTAAATATCTCTACAAAATACTTCATTGGTCTACATCTACTTTTTCTGATATCTAATATATTCAAGTCCTCATGTCTCCTTACTGTCATACATATATCTCTCATATTTTATTTGCAGATTTATTGTTATTCTTTTATAGATGTGATTTTATAACCTAATTAGAATTCACATGAATTCTATATTTTAAAAAAATCATTGAAAAAGAAAAATTACATTAAATTAAATAATAATTTGAGAAAATGATAAATCACAATTTTGTCTAAAGCAAAACTTTTAATAAAGAAAAAAAAATTCTATCAACATTTCTAAGACTTTTATACTTTTAAAGTAATATAGATTAATTTTTCTTAATTTCTTTTTATGAATTTTAGAAGATACATGTTTAAAAAAAGTTTATTATTCTTCTTTTAGTAAAGCCGTAGATAAAAAATGATGACAAAAACAGACTGTCTGCTAAAATTTTTTTATACAAACAAATGCATTCAAACTTATTTACAATTGTAATTTCATATAAAATTTTTTAGTTCCCACTAATTGTGTCACGAATAAATTATTTATTAATATTATAATACTAAGATTTTCAATGTTAATTGTTGACATCAAATTTTTATCCTTCACAATATACACACATATATACATATATATATGTGTATATATATTTATATTATATACGTATTTTCACATATTGTTTATATATAATATTTTAATTATTAAAATATTATATATCATATCCGCATTTTCACATATTTTTATAAATAATATATTAATTTTTAAAATTATATATATA
>JAOTQJ010153301.1:0-30798 GCA_025642045.1 Solanum sejunctum
ATTTACTGGGTTGCCACATGAAGACCCTTAGGTCCTTCTTCAGACTTGGAGATCGCTGATACTTTCATCCCAACAGGGTGAATAGAGACTATGTGAGGATGACCTTATTTCCCTTTTCACTACTGGGGGAAGCATGAAGGTGGCTAAAAATTGAGCCACCCAACTCAATCACTTCATGTGATGAGTTGGCCAAAAAGTTCCTAATAAGATTCTTCATATCTGGCAAGAAAGCCAAGCTCAGAAATGAGATTTTAAGCTTCAGGTAATGACCTAGAGAAAATTTATACCAAGCCTGGACAAGTTTAAAAATCTTCTCATTAATTATTCCCATTATTGTTAGGTTAATGAGATATTGATCTATACCTTCATTGAAGGTTTAGAACCCAACACAAAGATTTTTCTTGATTCTGCTGCAGGTAGATAGGCATTGGAGAAGACATATAATCAGTTATATGCTCTTTTGAATTGCATTGCACAAGGCAAACCTGAGTGGAATGGAAGATTTAGCAAATCGGTAGTTTAGAAATAGGCCAACATATTGGAGGTATATGCACTGATTGCATTGCTAACCCAAGAGTCAGCAATGCGGAACAGATGACAACTCACTTCAACAACTTGTCTCTAGGCAAACAACCAGCTCTAGTGAATATGGTTTAACAATAACATAATGGTTGGTGCAATGTTTGTGGAGGAGGAGACCATATTGTAGAAATTTATAAAGCTAATCCAGAGGCTATAAACTTTGTGTCCAATGCCAGTAGAGGAGGACATCAAGGTTTTGGGAACATTTATAACCCAAACTAGAGAAACCACCCAAACTTCTTTTGGGTGGTAATCAGCAGAATCAAAGCCCCTCTCAGTATAGGCCACAAAGTGGCAATTCATTCTATAATCAGCAGATATAGCAACCTATAAAACAAGCCAATTCGAGCAACATAAGTTATAGTGAGGTGTTAAGCATGTCTTGGAGAACCATCAAAGGGAGGATGATGAAAATTGCTGGTAATCTTGTGTGCTTGATTGACTGTAGCCCATGTGGAAGCTATTATAGCTATGATAAAAAGAAGAAAGCGAATAATGGGTTGGCAAATGTCAAACATCCATGGCATTAGCCTAGCCTTGTATATCCATAGGATCTTTACGGAGGAGGGCCACAAGCCAATGGACCAGCCACAACGGAGGATGAATCCAATCATGAAGAAAGTAGTCAAGAAAGAGGTGATAAAGTGGCTAGATGTGGATATTATCTTCCTATTTTTAGATAGCAAGTAAGTGAGCCCAATACAATGTGTCCCCAAAAAATGGAGGATGACAATAGTCACAAATGATAAGAATAGTGATAGGGTAGCGTATATGCATGGATTATAGGATGTTGAATGATGCCACTAGGAAAGATCATTATCTAGTCCCTTTCATTGATCAAATGTTAGACAGGCTGGCAGAGCAGGAGTACTATTAGTTCCTGGATGGGTACTTAGGGTATAATTAGATTACAATTGCACTTGAGGATGAAGAGAAGACCACATTCACCTGTCCTTATGGGACATACGTATTTAGGCGAATGCCCTTCATCCTATGCAATGCACCAACCACCTTTCAAAGGTGCATTGATGGCTATATTCCACGACATAGTGAAGGATTTTGTAGAGGTGTTCATGGATGATTTCTTAGTATTTGGGGAGTAATTTGATGTATTTCTATATAATCTAGACAGGGTGTTAGCTCGATATGAAGAGACTAACCTTGTCTTTAATTGGGAAAAATGTCACTTCCGAGTAAAGGAGAGGATAGTTTTGGGGCATAAGGTGTCAAAACACAGGTTATTGGTGGATAGAGCAAAGATTGAGGTGATTGAAAAGCTACCTCCACCCATATCAGCTAAAGGAGTCTGCATTTTTCTGGGCCATGCAGGGTTCTACTGCAGATTCATTAAGGACTTCTAGAATATTTCCAAACCACTGTACTTTCTACTAGAAAAAAAGGTACTTTTTAACTTTTGATGCTATATGTTTGCAGGCCTTTGAGACACTAAAGATGCGACTAAGGGAAGCACCCATATTGATAGTACCGAATTGGGAGCTCTCTTTCAAGGTAATGTATGATGCTAGCAAATTTTTATGAAAGCAGTGTTAGGACAATGTAAAGAAAAGGTGATTTAGTCCATATACTTTGCTAGTAAGACCTTTCATTTAGCATAATGTAATTACACAGTTATTGAGAAAGAAATTCTGGCATCGGTATATGTGTTTGACATGTTTCGATCCAATTTGGTGGGAACCAAAGTCATAGTGTTCACTGATCATGTTGTTGTGAAATACTTGTTCAACAAGAAAGATGCTAAGACTTAATTAATTAGATGGATCTTGTTGCTTTAAGAGTTTAACATTGAGATTAAGGATCGAAAGGGGTGTGAGAACTAGATTGCTGATCACTTATCTCGCTTGGAGAATGATGCTCACATAAGTGAGCAAAAATAGATTAAGGAGAAGCCCCAGATGAGCAACTCTTGGCCTTTGAAATACAGGAGCTGTCGTGATATGCTGATATTATTAATTACCTAGTAAGTAGAGTCTTTCCCCCAAATGCTAACTATTAGTAGAGGAAGCAACTGACTCATGATGCAAAGGCGTACATCTAGGATGAGCCATATCTCTTCAAGCAAGGTGCTGATAGAATGGTCAGAAGATGTATCCTAAAGGCGAAAATGGGAAAGATACTTGAGAGATGTCATGCTTCACCCTTTGGAGGCCATCACAGAGGAGAACAAACCGCCCACAAGGTGTTAGTCACCACCCAAGCCTAAGGCCTAGTCGTGACTTACGAATGGGGATCCCCAAGGAACCCCAAACAAGCCTCACAACATATCATTACACATCCTTGGTCATGGAAGCAATTAAAATGACACTAAGAGATAAGCATAACAAGGGGAATTGGGACTAAGGGAAAGAGTTAAGCACTTGAGTAATATAAATGAGTCAAAGCTCAAGCATAATACATAACTTGTATAATAACACCTCTAGACATAGAACTTAGCAGGGGCCAAGACAAGCAATCGGGCTAACCCTCATAGTCATAAGTATTCCAAAATATATAAGATGTAGTCTAAACATAAGCATGACAGAAGGTAGATATTGTCTCCAGACATGAGGACTTACCAAAATCTAACTTGAAAAATCTGTCCAGCCATGAGGAGAATCAATAGGAGCTCTGGTTCCTACATGGTGATATCATGTAGGCATAAATATGTGTTAGTACATTTGAATGCACTAAGTATGTAGGATGCAATACAACAAGAGATAGGCAATACAAAATGCATAATCATAGCAAGAGATAGTATATTAGTAACATGGCATGCATGAATAATGCTTGTAGTAAAACATGCTTGAAAAATAACCATACATACATAGCTCGTTTAACATAAAAAGGTTACATGCTTGGATCATCCAAATACCTTGTACTAGAGGGTGAGGAATATAACATAGGTCATAACCCCTTCTAGTAGGTAATGGTTAGTACACGAGGGTAAAAAGATAGCATAGTTTTAACCCCTACATGTAAACAAGAGATAATGAATAACACTTGAGGGTAGGAAGGTACCATAGGTCATAACCCCTACATGTGTGCATATGATTATGAGGCATACCACATAGTTCATAACCCCTTCATATGAGTATATTGCATAACCCTAAATCATATACGAGGGTAAGGAGTACATCATAGTTCATAACCCCTACATATAGAAATGAATAAGTGTATATATTGCATAACCCCAAATCATACGAGAGGGTAAGAAGTATATCATAGTTCATAACCCTATGTAGAAATAAGTAAATGAGTAGCACATGAGGTAAAGATAGCATAGGTCATAACCCTACATGTGTGTACCTAGCCTAACCTCAAACCATATACGAGGGTAAGGAGTACCGCATAGTTCATAACCCATACATATGTATATGAGCAAATGAGTAGCATTGATTCATACATGAGGGTAAGGTGTTCAACATAGTTCATAACCCCTACATGTAAGAATTGGACTTACACTAGAGGGTAAAACATATAGCATAGTTCATAACCCCTTCTAGTAGGCTTCACAATTGACAAGAACATAAACCTTAACATAAGAACCCAATAGCTCATTAACAATTTCCAAGAACATAACAACATGAGAGCCCAACAATTCACTTGCAATACCATAGGAGCTTTACATGATTTAAAAACACATATATACATTCCTTTCATCATTATTTCACCATCATATAGTCATTCAACTCATAAGACATGCATTGGACCTTCACTTACTCAAGAAACCATAACCGAACCTTTTATCAAACATAGGGCAGGTGTGTAATACTAGTGTAAAATCATAAAATAAAAGTTAAAGTAAAACAACCCACCAACACTTGGTAATACCATCATATAATACACATTAAAATCCATTATCAAATCTCATAATAGACCATAGTTTAATATAGCAAAACATGCGTAGTCACAATAGACAAACCATCTTATTGTATAATCTTGAAATAGGCAGACAATTGTTTCCAATCAACATTTCATTAAAAATCCAACATAATTTGTAATCATAATCACTCAAATAATAAGAGGATTCGGTGACAATGAGTTTTTCCAGTCCAGTCCAAATCTTATTCTTTGTGGCTGATATCAAGATAAGTGAAGTTCCTTTAATATCCATAAGTAATACAACTTGAAAACATGCAAATTTTGTGAAAAGGACGGATTGGACTCCATGGGTGAAAGGTACACATGGATGAAACCCACATACCTTAGACCTTGAATTCCTTGAAATTGAGTTGAGAAAGATTTGAAAAAGACTTGAAGCTTAGAATGGGGTCTTGAAATCCACAACGTGTTCTTGAATTTCCTTGAATTTATATTTGGGTTTTAATGGAGGCTCTTGAGATAATTTGAGAGTGTATTCCAATTGGGAGGAGTGAATTAGATCCTTAGAAAAGGGTTTAGGTCTTTAGGAAGTGTCAAGATAGCATAGAAATCCCCAAAAAGCCAATAGAAATGACTAAATTTACGAAATGCCATTAATGAGACAAAATTTAGCAAAAAACCTATATATGCCCCTGCACATACGAGTTCTCCGAAAATGGGCATAACTTTTTCATCCAAACTCTAAATAGGGTAAACTAAGTGCATTAGAAAGCTAATTCAAAGAGCTTTAATTTGGTCGTAGGATACCTAGTTCTTTATGTGCTATGAGTTATGCCCCTTTAAAGTTGACCTTCCTACCGGTACTTGTGCATAACTTAGCCAACGAAAATTTCTTTGAACTTGGCTTGATCTAAGGGCCTCATGATAGTCTTTAACAACATAAATTAGCTTGACTTAGATTTTAATGAGAGCTTGAAGCTTGAATTAATTCCCTAAGATCTGGAGAGGGTTTTGGCACTTGAATCTTGAAAGAAATATAAGACTAAGTATTTGAGAAAGTATTCGGGAATGTCTTGGATGATATGAAGGTGAAATAAGTCTAAGTGTAGGTATTTTCACATATGGGAACACTTAGGCCCAAGACTTTGAAAATTGGCATATTTTAACATTAGGGCGCGTCGCACCACAAACGCGCAGGCCCACTGTTTTCATGCTCACTTGAAAATTTAAATTTTGTTATGGTTGCTCTAAAGTTTGGGTTAGACCCATCTCCTACTCAATGTTGCCCCCTCAGCAAGAATATGAAGTTCAATTTCTGAAATAATCCATGGAATTTGAGATATATGAAAACTACAATTTCGAATACTTTTGAGGCACATTTTTGAATAATTTTTAGGGTCGTTTCAGTGTTGCAGTCAGAATTCTTTTGGATAACTCTATTCAAGGATTCTATATAGTTATTAGAGCATATGATGCATACTAGAAGATCAGCACCATCTCCAAGAGGCATGTGATGCCTCTAAATAGTATCTTATAGGTGGAGATTTTTGATGTATGTGGGATGGACTTCATGGGTCAATTCCCACCTTTGTTTAGAAATCATACATCTTGTTCAGAGTTGATTATGTCTCCATTTGGTTTAAACAAATAGCTTTTCCCACCAATAACTCCAAGTGGGTGACTAAGTTTCTGAAAAAGCAGATGTTCAAATGGTCTGCGACTTCGAGAGCCATTATCAGTGATGGAGGCACATATTTCATCAACCAAACATTGAATAATCTATTAACGAAGTATGGAGTGAAAGACAAGGTGGACATAACATATCACCCACAGATGAGAGGCCAAGTAAAGGCATTGAATTAAGAAGTAGTCAATGCCACGAGGAATGACTAGTCTATCAAGATCGATGAGGCTTTGTGGGCCTACAGGGCAGTGTACAAAACTCTGATCGACACATCTCCATACAAATTAGTCTATGATATGGCGTATCACCTCCCTTTCAAGCTTGGACACCAAGCGTATTGGGCCATCAAAAGGCTGAATCTCGATTCATAGCTCACAGGGCGCAAGGGATTGGAATAATTAGAGGAGTTGGATAAATTTTGATACCAAGCATATGAATATGTTAAGATATACAAGGAGAAGATGAAGAAGTGGCATGACAAGCATATCATCAAGAGCACCTTGAGCCTGGTCAAAAGGTACTTCTCTTTAATTCTCGTCTTAAGCATTTCTAGGTAAGCTAAGGTCCAAGTGGAGTGGGCCATACACTGTGGTAAGTGTGATGCCACACAGTGCTGTAGAGTTAAGAGATGAATCCACAAGCCAAACATTTTTGGTTAATGGACAGTATGTCAAACACTACTACAGTAAGGATACAAGTCGTGATGAAGAGGCCAAGGATTTGGCCAGTGATGAGTATGCTATTATTGAGTTGTACCATGAAAGTAAATCAGGTGCTAGATGGGAGACAATTCATGGTGAGGTAACTATAATTGCATTAGTTTTCTATTAATTTTATTTTTTAAAAAATCAACCCCCAGAAAATAAAAATTTTGCTGAAAGTGTTGGTCCATGACTAGTGTGCATCGCGGACCTCCACTACTCAAGTGTAGAATTTTTGCGTCTTCAATTCTAGTCAATCTGTTAGTTATTTTTTAATTTTTCTTAGTTGGATTAACTTGTTTGACTATTTTATAGCAAAATCAAGTGTTCGAGGATTTTTATTGAGTCCGATGCTCAAAAAATAAAATCTTCTAGACCACGAAAAATTTCTTAAGTAGCAGGGTGCGCGATAGGCTCAAGATGTAGAGCTATAGAGAAGAGCCCTAGATGAGTAGCCTAAAATGCAAAAAAATTGAAAATGCCAAGTACAAGTCTGAGACCTGTTCGTGTTACGGGCCTGTTGTAGATAGGTACAAATATTTTGGCAGTTTTTGAGAAATCAACCCAACCTACTCCCCCTGATTTAGGCGCCCTCTGGCATTTTCACCATTTTATGCATCACCACTCATGAAAAACCCTCACCTTCATGTTTTTACCCGGAAACACCTTAGTTCAAACAAATCTGTGTTGCCCCTCAAGTCCGATAAGGTTTTCTTTGTTTTCTCTTGAAATCTTCTCTCAAGGTATATGTTTTTCACTCCTTTTTTCTTGATTATTGCTTGGGTATGAGTATTTTTGGGTACTATGGGTGAAATTGAGTGGTGTAACTTGTTCCTTGTGATAATTATTGCATGATTTGGGTTGAGTGTTGTTATTTTATGCTTAATTTCATGAATGGGGTAAATTTTGCGCTCATTGTATGTGGGTGCAAACCCTAGGCCAAATCTGGGGAAAAAGTGTTCTTGGGCTTAATTTGTTCATATATTGATGATTTCTATTGGGTTTTGCTAAAATTGAAGTATGGGGGTACTCTGTTAAGTATAGTGCCATGATTATTGCCTTATATGGTTAGAATAATGCATACAATTCACTTGTTTGGTTCGACTATTTCATTGTGGATGTCTGATGTATGGTTATTGTTGTTTTGGGGTGATAATGAAACTTGAATTGAACTGTAGGATATGTATTATTCATAATTTATTAGGGTAGTGCTGTTGAATTTTGTGGTGATTGCCTAGAGTGAGATGGGAAGATTGAGTACCTTCTCACCCCATGATTTGACGGGAAGATTGAGTACCTTCTCACCCTGTGGTTTGACTCTAAGTGTTGGATTGGGTGCGATATTATCTTTGTGTCATAGGGGCTATTTATCGTACATGTTTTGCTAATGGTCGACTATTGTTATAGGATATCATGGCCTCTGGAACTCCCAGATTTGGACAGACTAGACGATCTAGCAGCAGAACGGGTAGGCAGGAGCTTCAAGTAGCTAAGGACGTGCCCTGGATAGCCCAATAGTGCCCAATGCCCCAGATCCTCCCAGGGGCCAAAAACCCTAAATTGGGTTTATTGTGGTTTGCAAGGAAGGCAAGTGCTGGTATCGGGCACATTAGGAGACGAAGTACTTCCGTAGTGTGCCCATTGATGCAAATATATTGGCGAGGGACTATCCTTAGATCTACCAGAGATATATGGACTACCGCTTGAACTTCCTCTTTGAAGAGGACTTCTCCTACAATTTTAGTCTGATCTAGGAGTGGATAGAGGCGCGCTACCAGGTTATCACTGTTCAGGGGATAGAGTTGAATGTCACCCTCATTGCTGTCAATGGAATCCTAGGTACAATGGATGTCTCCATAGGCCCTTTCACTGAACTTCAGATTCGCACACCATACCAAGCCATCTGCCACACTTTGGTTGGGGTGACATCCACTACTAAGTGGATTCGTCATGGTTACAAAAGGTACCACTAGTCCTTTCTTTATGCTCATATGAAAAGGGAGGCAAGAGTTTAGGTCAATATCATTACACATTCCTTCTTCCCTGGGCAACACTTCACGACTGTCACTCAAGACCGAGTTGGTTTGGCTTATGCATTGATGACAGAGGTGGCGCTCAACTTTGGAGCTATTTTCAAATCCTTCATGAGGAAGGCTGGGGTTCATCGTGGACACAGGTATGCTTTTGGTAGTTTGCTTACTGAGTTGTACAGACTTGCAGGTGTTCCCGACGAGCCCCTTGATTACGAGCCCATTTGAATTAGCTGAAAAAAGTGTCTTTTAAAAAGTTATTCAAAAGCACTTTTTAAAGTGCTGGAATTTATTTTAAAAATAAGCAGTTACATGTTAACATAAAAGTGTTTAAGCTGAAAAAAAGTTATTAATATGTTTGATACCAATGTACTGTTATGCACTTTTTTGATCAAAATGCTTGAAATTTCCTTAAACTGTACACATTATAAAATGTTAATTATTACTCTAATTTTTTGTCTCCAAATTAGAATTAATTTATTTAATTCACCGTCAATAAAAATTGATTATATAAGTTAATTTACATATCTAAGTTATTTTTAATTTTTAAAACATATAATTTTAATAAAATACATAAAATATTTGAGTATTTTTTAAATTATATTTATAATAAGTAATGACTATATTTTTACCATAAATGATTTATAAAAAGAATAAAATAAGGAGAAAATAATTTGGAAGAAAAAAAAAGAAAGAGCAAGAAAAAGAAGAAAAAATGGAAGAAAAGAAAGATGGGAAGAAGGAAAAAATGGAAGAAAAGAAAAAATAGGAAGAAGGAAAAAATGGAAGAAAGAAAGAGCAAGAAAAAAAAGAGAGCAAAATTTACAAAATGAAAGAAAAAAATAAAAAAAAGTAGGAGCAAAATAGTATAAAAATTATAAGAAAACATTAGGGATAAAAAGGTAAATTCGTTGGTCAGACACAAATGACTTTTAAGCTAAAAAGAAAAAATATTAACTTACTTTAAGTTATTTTTAACTTATTTTAAGTCATTTTAGAATTTACGAAACACTTTCAAAAGCTAAAAAGAGCTTAAAAGCAGGTTTGACTAACTTTTATGCCCATCCAGACACCCTTCCCTTGGATTAAGGCCCCCCTATTATAATGTGACCAATATAATGGGGCCAAATGAGTCTGCGGGACAGGTGCTCACCACTACAGAGAGGGCACATAGAGATAAGTTCATCATTGGTTGAATGTACGGGCTAGAGATGTTGCGCCACAAGATAGGTGGCTGATCTTCCACCCAGTAGGAGCTTGATGAGGTCGAGGCTCGATTCCCACTTAATGCCTATGCTAATGCAGAATTGGGAATTAGTCCTAGTTTCTTTGAGCCGATAGAGGATGATGTGCCCAGGCCATAGACCAGGAGGATGCGAGAAAACACTCTGATGTAGATAAGGATGAGATAGAGGAGGAGCAACCAGTCGACATGGGGGTGAACCTATTCTACCAGCCCCCATGGATGATGATTGAGCACATGCTTCCTTCACACATGTTTCATATACTTAGCACTGAGGGTAGTGCTGATTCTAAGTATAGAGAGGAGTATCTTTATGTTTATGCTTTCTTTCCTTTTAATTCGGCCATTTATTAAGACTATATTTTATTTTTGGTTTGTTGTTATGTTTGCTTAAGTTTGGACATCATTTTTATTTTGTCTTGGGTCTGTAACTAAATGTTGAATGCTCTTAGCATGTTTGAATGGTAATAGTATTGTGAAGTTGCATGTTAAGGTTATAGTTATGATCTTTGTGTAAGTATGATATGTGAATGTTAGGAGTTGTCATAGTTGAGTGACAGGGCCCTATGATAGATAAATGACAACCATCTGAAGGATAGTCATCAATGTGAGTCTCATGTAGAGTGTCTGTAGGAGCAAAATGGCATTTTCCGTAGTGTACTTGAATGGGGGCAAACTAAATCGAGCGAACTCTGAGTAGCTAATTTTTAAACCTTGAACTTCATGAATAGTACATGCCTAATATGAATTCGTGTGAATAATGTGATGGTAATTCTAGTGTTACCCTTGTGATGAAAGTGTACCATGAGAGAGTGAGCAAACTTATTGGTCTATGTTGCAATAGTTGATAGCACTTGCTCAGTACGTGGACTAAGCTAGGTGGAATTGAACTTAGAGGAAAGGATCTAGGTGTTTCTTTAATAGACTTGTCTTTGTACCATCTTTTAACCCACCAAAACTAATCATCCCTAGTTAGCCCTGTTGAGCCTTAGTTTTTTTTGGAGAGCAATATTCTAAGCCTAACCCCCTTTTTTGATTCTTAATCCTTGTTTGATCCTAAATCCTAAGCATTATAGCATGATAAGACAAGAGGAGAGAAGCTTAATAGGACACCCTAAGGATAAGTTACAATAGAACAGAGATAATAAAAAAAATCATAAAATTACTGACCCTTAAACAGTGAGGGTCCATGACGTGTATGCATCGTGGACCTATCACGGAGAGGGACTGTTTGAAAAAAAAAGAGAGAAAAATAGGAATATTTTGTTACATTTTCTTGTATGTTCATTAAGGAGTGTCAAGTTAAGAAGGAAGAAAGGTGGAAGAAAAAAGAAAAAGAGTAGTGTAAGCTATGACCGCTTGGAAATTGAGTCATGATAGACATATTCATAAATGTACCTCACCTGCCTTTAGGCTACATTACAACAAAATAAAAAACCTAAGTGATCCTTTGAGTTAGATTCCAACCATGTTGAGTGTACATATTAAGGACAAGTTATAGGAACTAGAAGCAACATGTAACATATTTTGGAAGGGCGAAAGTTGATTTTGTACCCATTTCTAGTCTCTTAGCTAGGTGATTGTAGTGTGCACATTGATAATTCTTCTGGTAAGGGCACATGATCATCTAAGGGTGATAACTAGAGTAGCTATTAACAGATATTCTGCATGAGTTCGCTTCACATCATGAGTGCAAGGTGTAACATAACACTGCCTAGGGTATTGAGCTATGTTTGACCTAGTTCAGAGAACTCATTCGTAGGATGTACCTTTTACCTGCTACCTAGGGGTCATATGCACGTGTCTTGATTTGTTCGAGAAAGGACAAATCTCTAAGTGTGGGGTGGTGATCTTAGGCATATTTATATGCCAAACTAATCAAAATTACCCATATATAGAGCTTAGCCAGAGGATAAATTCATAGAGTTTAGGTGTTTTCAGGGTGATTCAACATAAAGCTTAGGTGTTTTTATTGTGCTTCTGCGTATTTTTCTAATCATGGGTCAAGTGTACTAGTTGGTTGTGTTTTACAGATTTTTGAATATAATATGCAAGTCTGGACTCATATCTAAAGTTTGAGGAAGAACACAATTGTAGAACTAAGGGAAGAAATCAGTCACCTTAGCAAAAATGCTCAAGTGCGCATCGTGGGCCTGGGGAAAAAGCTGTGCAACCTGAAATCTTGGAGAAAAAGGCATAAAGCAGGACAATAGGTGAAGTACGCATCGCTGGCCTGTACAAGAAAAGGAGAAATTGGCCTAGTTAGCATTAAATGTGAAAATCTACTCAAAACAACGTAGTCTGTATCGCAGACTTTGAAGATGCAAGGGCAAAAGCAAAATAGGGGAATTTTAAGTTAAATTCAATTTATAATTTTAGTTTTCATATTTGGTTTTTTATGGAATAAAGAGGGACGACTAAGAACTTCAAACTAAGAACTTCATTTTAGGGTTACTTTGGTTACTTTTTACCTTTGATACTCCATTTAAGACAATGATGCGTGACTAATCTTCCCATATTCTGGGATTGTAGTCATATACAATATTCTAGTTCTTGATTTTTGCATATTATGAATGGATTTTCACTAGATTATTCTTATATTACTTTTATGTATGCTTCATAGCCTGATCAACTATGGGGTAAATTAGTTGTTCATTCTGGATTCAAGAGATGTTGAAATGAATAGAACATGATAATATGGAGAGCTTGTTCAACTAGGAAACTAGATTGATTCGGGTCATTGATTCGTGTAAGGGAGACCCGTGATAGCTACCCTTAGTCATAACTTGGTTCAAATACAGGAAGATAACGTTTAACCATCCTTATTGTTTGTGTCTATCCCTGCTCAGTGAGGTAGTTAGGCAGTTAATAAGGGTAGGCCGACAGAGGCATGCAACCCTAATTAGGTAATTTTAATCCTATGAATCAGTAATCTTGAAACCTAGAAATAAGTGCAAACATTGAGTCTAGAATTATGTTGATAAGGTTACAATCCCAGAATTATACTTAATATGATAATTCACTACAAACCAGTACACCATAGGAGTTATAATTAGTCACTTTACTGTACAAATCAATCCTTTCATCATTTTCCAATGGACACACTTAACATAGTAACTTGGATTGGTAATTGAACTTTGGTTTAAATCCCTTGGTTTCAACATCCCGGCTCCAAATGAGGATCGCCATATTACTTGTTAAAACCACGTACACATGTGTGTACTGGGAAATAACAATATACAAGTTCTTGAAAAACTTGTTTATAATCCTTATATAGATTAAATTAATCAAGAATCTTTCATATTGCCATGCAAGTTGATAATTTGAATTGACACTCTTGAAGAGTTTTCAAAAGGCAATATATTATTTGCTTAAAGAAGTTGAAGTGAAGAACTTGCAAAATGATTTGATCTTAAAGGGAGGATTCACGAAAAAGAGATAGAACAAAGCACATTTTGCCAAAGCTTTCTTACACACATGAGCTCCAAAATAATGGTGATATAAATGTGCAACAGATTCGTTCGAGTGATAATGTGGCTGATTTGTTAACCAAATCTCTACCAACTGCAACCTCCAAGAACATGGTACATAAGATTGAGATGCGTAGATTCAAATTTTTGGATTGATGTTCTTACTAAGGGGAGTTAATACACGATGTACTCATTTTTTCTCAAAAGGTTTTGTCCCATTGGATTTTTCCTCTAAGGTTTTTCATGAGGCATCCAATAATGCGTATTATTATATATGCATATTCTTTTTTCTTCATTAGAAGTTTTTCCGATAGGGTTTTATCTAGTAAGATTTTAACGAGACAGAAAATCTAGCAAATATACATTTAAGGGAGAGTGTTATAAACATATTTGAGTTATAGTGAATGTGTATTATGTAGATTCCTTTATTAGTTAGGAATCATACTTGGAGACCAAATCAGTCTCATACTTGGAGACCAAGTCAATTTTTTTCCTATAAATAAAAGAATTTTTTTCATTCTAATATACATCTGAATATTATTCAAGAGAATAAGAAGTGTTCTCTTCTTCTCCTTACTTTCTTCTTCTTATTTTACATTTTCATAACACTTTTTTCTTATTTTGTCCCTTTGTTTATGATTCGTTTTATACTATTTTTAATTGTTTTTGGTAGTCTTCATGATCAATAATCATTTTTTAAAATTATTTTTTACGGATTGCATATATGAACAACATTATTTTTATTTTGATTATAAATTATTTTTTATAGTGATGGTAATTACTTACCATTCATTACAGAACCAATTACGTTGCAGTCATATTAGGACTTTTTCCTTTTAATTTATTTTGGATCTTTTGTAGAGTAGATTTCTTTGTAAGGAACCATTTAACGCTATTTTTAAGAAGACAATTATTTATGAATTTTTTTTATTTACTTAGATTTTTGGATTTTTATTTATTTATATTTTTAAATCTTTACTTCAATTATTTATGAAATTATTTATTTATTTATGGATTTTTTTTTCAATTATTTAGATTTTCGGAACAATTACTTAGGAGTCCTATTAGGACTTTTCCTTTTTAATTATTTTTCAGATCCTATTAGGACTTTTCCTTTTTAATTTTTTTTCTCAAATCATTTTTTGTGTAATCTCCACGATCAATGATCAGTTTTCATTTTTTCATTTATTTAGATTTTTGGATCTTTACTTCAGTTATTTATGAAATTTTTATTTATTTATGATTTTTTTTCAATTATTTAGATTTTCGGAACAATTACTTTGGAGTCCTTTTAGGACTTTTCCTTTTTAATTTTTTGCAGATCCTATTAGGACTTTTCCTTTTTTTATTTTTTCTCAAATTTTGTTTTTTTGCTATCTCCATGATCAATGATCAGTTTTCACCCTTCATTTGTATTTTATTTATTTTTATCATCTTTTAAAAATTGCATATTTGTAAAAAATTATTTATATACTGATTATAAATTAATTTTTGTATAACAATACATATTTTACATATAGTAATTAATCCTTAATTAAAGGATCTAAAACTGATTAAATGCACATCCCATAAATATCGCCTAGTAAATTAAAATTTTACAAATATTCATAATAAAGTTTCATAAGTACAATGTGTTCCTTTTTCTTTCTTTCGTTCTTAGTAAATTAAATTTTTTATTTGTGGAAGACAATCAGTATACTAATTATATTAGAATACAATATATTCGAATTTGCTCATTATTATGTTAAGTTCATACTAATAAATCAAATATATATCACCAATATACCAAAATAATAATATAAATATTTTTATTTGAAATTAACAAAAACAACAATAAACCATTTAAGTTCGTGTCATAACCATAAATAATCCAAAAATAAAAGACAAAGTGAGAGCTCCTATTTAAAGCTTAAACTATAATGATGAAATTCAAATATCTACCAACTTAACATGCACTAAAGTTTGTTGTACATTCTTAAAAATTTTAGAAGAAACCGAAAGTATTTTCTTATAAAACAGAAATAAAACTATATATACTTTGGAATGAATTCATCCAATCCTATATCACTTTAACACAGTTTTTCTTGCTTTTCAAAGGTCAGGCAACAAACTCTTTGATACCATCAAAATATGTATAGATTTTAGATAGTACAACAAATCCAAATATATATATATATATATATCAATTTAATACACATTAAAATTTATTGCACATTCTTAACAATTTAAAAAGAAATAGTAGTTATATCCTTATAAAATGGAAATAAAATTGTATATATTTTTATTTGATTTCATCCAGTTCTATATCAATTTTCGCATATTTTTTCTTGCTTTTGAAGGTTAGCCAACAAACCTTCTTGATACCACCCAAATTTATACAAATTTTATACAATAGCACAGATCAACCTAAAAAATACAAATCAAGAACCCTAAGTATGTAACTAGAATATATTACAAAAGTCAAATATATATCACTTATATATACAAATAATAGGTAAAAATATTTATTTGAATTCACCCAGATAAATGGTTGTCACGATCGAAAATTCAAGCATGATCACATTCACTAACCCACCAAGGTGAGTTAACCCAACACTTATTAATCCAAACATAAATTGTAGAAGATGAATAGTCTAATACGATAGATAATCATATGAAGACCAGACTACAATTATCCCAAGGACTGTGTCACATGTATAAGCTTCTAAATACAGAATTCTCAAATAAAATACATGTCTCAAGTGTCTAGTCCTCAAATAAAACATAACATAATAATGGATTCCTTGAAGGTCTGCTGAAGACATAAGCAACTACCTTAAGAATAATCTAGAAGCTTGATCCCGTAATGATAAAAGTCTAACTAGAGGGACGGGGCTCGCAACCTACAAAAATGTAGCAAGGGGTGAGCACCAAATAACAGGGTACTCAGCAAATGGAACTAACCTAAAGTAAAATAATGAAGAACCAAGTAACTCCTTAACATCCAACCACATACTGCCATACTATAAACCTGCACCCAGTAAAGTGCCAGCACAATGTATACAATATATAAAAATTTCCAGAATGTAGATACAACACAAGGATTCATGACCTTCACAATTGCACAATATGAAAATTTTATGATCAAGCCTATAATGGCATAATTCTCATTATTCCACTTTCAAGTCATAGAGGAAAATTCTATATTTTATCAAGTTCTCACCAGTTCATCAAGTGTCATTGAATCAAAACCAAGAACTAATCATGTAAAGCCATAAACAAGTCAAATAATATAATGAATAACCAATCTCAGCAGCACTCCATATAATCATAGCAAGCCAGAGCATTATGGGATGAAATGAATGCTGTGAGATGTAACTAATGCTATGTAATGTCAAATAATAGTGATGCATGTTTGTCCTATGATACACATCAACTGATCATAGTCATGCCTCAGTCAAAACCTATGGGGGTCACACATGGATCATATATCCGTCGAAATCATTTTCCTTTGGTAATTTTCATTTCATATCAAGTCGGAATTATTTTCTTTTGGCTTTTCATTTCTTTTCTTTTTTAGATAGCTAGAACCATTTCTTTTCATCTTTTCATTTCATCACTAATGCTCTGGCTTGCTATGATTATATGGAGTGCTATTGAGATTGGTTATTCATTATATCATTTGACTTGTTTATGGCTTTACATGATTAGTTCTTGGTATTGATTCAATGACACTTGATGAACCGGTGAGAACCAGATAAATTGTAGAATTTTCCTCTATGACTTGAAAGTAGAATAATAAGAATTATGCTATTATAGGTTTGATCATAAAATTTTTGGATTATGCAATTGTGAAGGTCATGAATCCTTGTATTGTAAATAGTTATGAGATTGTGATCCGTGGAGGCCTGATACGAAGTGATGATTATATCTATATTCTAGCAATTTTTATATATTGTAGACATTCTGCTAGACCTTTTTGAGTGCAAGTTTGTAGTTCGATGGTATGTGGTTGGGTATTAAGGCATAGTTGATTGTTTATTATTTTACTTTAGGTTAGTTCCATTTGCTGATTACCCTGTTGCTTGGTTCTTACCTCTTGCTACATTTTTGAAGTTTACGAGCCCTATCCCTCTGGTTAGACTTTTATCATTACAAGATCAAGCTTTCGGGTTATCCTTAAGGTTGCTGCTTATGTCTTTAGTAGACCTTCAAGGAATTCATTATTATGTTATGTTCTATTTGTGGACTAGATATTTGAGACATGTATTAGACTATTCATCTTTCACAATTATTGTTATGTTTGGATTAGTAAGTGTTGGACTGACTCACCTTGATGGGTTAGGTGAGTGCAATCATGCCTGAATTTTGGGTCTTGACAATTTGGTATCAGATCCCCAGGTTCATAAGTTTCACATGTGTACAAGCCCAGTCGAGTAGAGTCTTAAGGATCGTGCAGATGTCTATTATTTATCCTTAAGAGGCTAAAGAGACTATTAAGACATTTTTTCTTGTTCTTTCTATTCCTATTGTGCATGATTGGTGTGGGTCTTGGTACATTGCATGGTTTAAAATTCGATCCAGCTCAGAGATAATGTATTTAAGTAATGGATGTATGGTCAGCCTTAGATTGTCCTTTAATTCAAAATGATTTGGGTATAGATGAAGTCAGATGACGTATGTCAAGGGTAAGGTATCAAATGGAGAAGTTGAATTGAAGGAGCCAAAGGAGCAACTTCAAGATCTCTTGGGTTAGGGGTTCATATGCCTTAGTGTGTCTCCATGGGGTTCCCCATTTTGTTTGTAAAGATAATGATAGTTCTATGAGAATGTGTATTGATTACAGACAGTTGAACAAAGTGATAGTTAAAGTTTCCTCTCCCGATAATTGATGGCTTTTTGACAAGATTCAAGGTGCAACCATATTTTCCAAGATTAATTTGAGATTCGAATACCATCAGTTAAGGATCAGGGCTTTTGAAATTTGTAAGCTAGCTTTTTAGATGAGGTATAGGTATTATGAGTTTCTTGTGGTGTACTTTGGGATAACATATTCCGTAGCCACATTTAGAGAGTTGATGAATGGTTTATTTAGACTAAAATTGGGTTCCTTATTTTTGTTTTCATCAATGATATATTGGACCACTCCAATGCCAAAGAGGATCATGAGCGGCACTCGAGTATTATACTTCAGCAGCTTAGAGAGGAGAGGTTAGATAGCAAGGTTTGTATTTTAAATGTGAGTTTCAAGTTGATCTAGCGAAGATTGAGGCGGCTCATGGATGGACTAGACATACTTCAGCAACTGAGATATGTTATTTTGTTGGCTTAGATGGTTATTATAGGCGGTTCATTCTTTTCTTCTATAGGAACCCTGTTGGTTAGGCTCACTTAGAAGAAGTGACAACTTATACTTCTAGACAGTTGAAGGATTCATGAGATGAACTATCCTACCCATGACTCAGAGCTGGAAGCAGTTGTGTTTGTGTTGAATCTATGGAGGCGCTATCTGTATAGTGTACATTATGACATATTCACCATTGATTGTAGTTTGCAATACATCTTCAGCTAGAAGGACCTTAATTTGTAGCAAAGTAGGTTGATTGAGCTTCTAAAGGATTATGATGTGATTTTTTTATATCACCTGGGGAAGGCCAATGTGGTGGATGATGCTTTGATTAGGAAGGCCTCCAGCTTGAGGAGTCTTACAACTATTTAGGTTGAGGAGTGACCATTGAAACTAGCTAAGGGATTCGTAAGAGTAAAGATTTTAGCATCTAGGGTGATACTTTCCTAGTCTACCAAATGTCCAGGGTGATTCATAAATGTGGCAAGCATCGTTAGAGGAATGACTATGTTATCGGTGTAATAATTATGGTTTCCCATTGTTAAGTTTTCAAATGAGGGTTGATTAGTATCGACAGAGGATGAAATTATGTTCACTGAAATCAGGACCTCCACTAAGTCTTCTTAGAGTGGATATGTACTACGAATTACTATGATACAACTGCTATGGTGGTATCTATGTCTATTTGGCTAGGGCAATGGGTTGTGCTAATTCTTCTACCCATCTTGTCTGTGGAAGAAGGTATATTGTTTTGATGAGAGATGAAACTGATTCAAGTATGTATGATAGCCATTCAATGAGACAAAAGTGTCGACTATTTGAGCCTGAACTTCTCGGAGAATATAATGCATTGTAGTGGTGAATCTAGTGGGACTTCTAATGTGGTACTGGTAATATACAAGGATAAATGCATTGGTCATTGAGAGAAGAGACTAGTTACTAAGGAGTTATCAGTTGTTGTACTTACTCAGGTAGTGGAGTTTGACATTATCGTCATATTTAGGGAAAATCAATTGATTGTTACTATGGATGCTTGGGTTTGAAATCAGTTATAAGGCAAGTTGTAGTAGTGAATCTTAGAAAGATTATTAATATGTTTAAGTGTGGATTTTATTCTAGAGATTTATGTGGGGACTGGTGACTTCATTATAAGCCAAAAAGATCCCGTCAGTATTGAGATAACAAGCATATGGACTAATGAGGTTTCAACAAGTTTACTTGTATAAATGTAAATAAATATGATAGTAAGAAAATACATGTGGATGATTGGTTGAGTAAGTAAATTTTGCTAGTATGACTTGGGATTGGACTACCACATTAATCATAAGAGCAGTTTGTTGTATCGTATGCCTTTAGTTACCTTGTTCAACATATGGTAAGATTGTTACACTTGTGTCAGTGGGGTAAGAAATTGTTAGGTAAGATATGAGAGAGAAGTCTACAGGGGTTGGCTTGAGTATTAGAATGGATTTCTTTATGATGTTTAATTTAATGACTAGTACGACTTGTTTACGAATAATGGCCACGACAAGGTATATGAGAAAGCGATTGATGAAAAAGTAGGATATGCAATCTCTAAATATCTTTAAGATGTGTATTAATCATGATTGAGAGGTAAATCAGTTGTATAGTATGAATCGGGATCCAGGATTTCATGGTATGTTGCATTCACTAGAGTTGATTTTATCAAGGTATGAATTAGTCAAGTAATGAGATAATTAGTTATGTTGGCTACTGAGCATTTGACTAGGTTTTGAGCATAGCTTTGATTATGGATTCTGTTACTTTTGATGGTGAAGAGACTAAAATAATGTTTTGTTTGAATAGTTTGGTGTAAAGTAAAATGCAATCTATTGCGACAGTTTTTCTAAGAAATAATAACAATAAATTATTTGGGAGCGAGTACTTAAACTTTGGGCATCAAAGAGTTTGAACATCTAGGATTGGGCTATTAGTATGGGTTGAGCATTCAAACATCTTCGTAACATTTATAACTAATACAAGTTAAGAAAAGTGAAGGAGATTAGACATCATATATGGGTCCATTGTTCAGAGTTGTAAATTTTATGGATTTTGGCTTTGAGTTTGGGTGATAATATGAGGTGGGTTGACTCATAATTGGGTTATGAAAGACTATCAACTCTTTTTTAGGAAGTTTGGTTTGGGTTGGAATGATAAATAGTGATATGTGAGAAATTCAGTGGTTCATGTTAGGTTGAATTAGTCAATCATAATAGGTGACTCATGAAAGTATTACAGAAAGGATTTATAATTTCATATGTGTCACTGATAACTTTGGATTGGATGGATACTACTTCACTAATGGAGGTTATGTGCTCATGGTATATAGAATTCCTTAGGGTTTTGGTGATTTGGAGTATCGTAGAAAGCGGAAAGTTTCAAAATTGACATGATTCGAGACTATATAAGATAAGTGAATGCTTAACCTTTTGTTAAGTATGTTGAACTATGCTACAATATGTATAGAATTGAGTATTTTAGGGGTGGAGATGGATCAATGTAGGCTCTAATACAAAATTGTCACGACCCGAAATTTATGCATGATGGCACTCAGCTAGCCCACCAAGGCGAGTCAAATATCACCATAGGAATAGTTAATTTAAAATATTTCAATCAAAGCCTACATTAATCCAGCGCCTATGTGGCCTAATGAGAAGTTGCCGCGTGTTTGTCATTTGTTTAAATCAGGAAATTTTCCAGATTTCTCAGATTTTTCGCCAACTTCAATTAGCGATTTCTCCTTCAATTTTGATCAGATTTGAGCCAAAAGTATAAATTGTATATTTGTATGAGAGGAATATCGTGGGAGCTTCAGAAATTGATTTTGGGGCACTGTTTGAGGTAAAATTTGCTATTTTGCTGCTGCATTTTGGATATATTTTGAAAATTTTAACATTCGATTTCTACCTCATATTAGCTCTATTTTTGAAATGGTTTTCGCCATTGAGTTCCTTATTACTTGGGGAATATTTTCATGAATAAATTTTCAGATTCTGATGATAAAATTTTTGGCCTATTTTATCCTTTTCATCAAAATTAATTAATTTTAGTGTTGTTAGATTTGTTATGTGATTATGATGTTATATTTGGATAGATTTTGGTAATTTGGAGTATCGTCGAAAGAGGAAAGCTTTAAAATTGTCTTGATTTGAGATTTTATATAAGGAGTGGATTTCTAACTTTTTGTTAAGTATGTTGAACCTGTATGCCCCAATATTTATAAAATTGAGTATTTTGGGGTAGCGATGGATCAAGGTAGGCTAAGATAGCAAATTGTCACGATCTGAAATTCACCCATGATGACACTCACCTAACCCACCAAGGCGAGTCAAATATCACCATAGGAATAGTTAATCAATTCAAAATATTTCAATCAAAGCCTATATGGCTACATTATTACAGCACATAAAAAGAAGTCTATTTTGTACTCTATCTGTGGCCGACACAGCCCAATTAGAAGTTGTCGCGTGACAGTCTGCTTGTTTAAATCTAAAAAGTTTCTAGATTTCTCAGAATTTCCCCTCAGCTTCAATTAATGATGTCTCCTTCAATTTTAATCTAATTTGAATGATTCAAAAAGCTAAATTGTATATTAGTATGAGAGGAACACCATAGGAGCTTGACGTCATCCTAGTTACACCTTGATTTAAAGGATAAGACTACCGTTGTCAACATATAAAACCAAACCAAGATTAGGGTCGCGCTCAAGGGAAAATGTAGACTTAAAATAAATTCACTAATAAGAAATTCAAGCAATTAACTAACTCAATTCCCCGAAGGAGGGGGGGTTGCAATGTTCAATAAGAAAATAAATTAAACTAACTATTACAAGAGATAATTAATAATGGAGAGCAACCAAGGTATTGTGTTCCCTATGATTCCCCAACTTAGTATCCCCGGATAAACCAATTCATATATAGTGTATAACACGTAGGACGGTAATTTAAGTTTAACAAACCCCTTGGTCTAGGTGAGAGGTGAATTTCACTATGTGACTTGGCCCATCTCCGTAGTGTGCAATACTAACCATTGGTTATAAGTCCCAGTCGACCGCCCCTTGGCCTAGTTCGGTTGATTAGATGAAAATACATCATCTGTTAATCAGTCTCTTTTCCTATTTAGCTTGATTAAGAAAGTAACACTAGTCGGGTTTGAATGTTGGCCACCATAGAAAACATGTAAAATGAAAAGAATTGAATAATACATGCATATACCCAATTAAGAATTGCAAATTATTTGGGTATACTTTGTTAGATCTTCATAGTTCCCACAACCCTAGTTGTGAATTTAGCTACTTATACTATGGGTAGATGAAGAAATTATGAATTGAGAAAACATAATAAACACTTACCTAATTGAATTGAGAATCAAATAAATCCAAAATTGAAGACCAAATTAATTCACAAGTGTATTTTCCTCCAAGTATCGAGGTCTTCAAGTACAAAACCCTAAAAGTATTGCCTAGTGACATTCTGTACTGTATTGAAATGAAAAATAACCTAAAAGTAATACGCACAGTAATTACAATTAGGTCCTAAAAAAATAGAAAAACTAGTCAGCGAAATCTACAAAAGGTATTTACAACTTTTAGTGTCTTCTACGAGTCATAATTAGGGTCTCATATTCAACTCTTGAGACTTAGACTTCTCTTCTACGAACCATCTTCATGACTCGTACTTCAGACTCATAGGCTTCAACTGCTTCAACTTATCCCTCTCTAGAAATCATCACAAAACCTATCTATACGACTCGTAGAATGCTCTATGGCTCATATAGAGTTCTCTTGGACTTGAAATTTAGATCTCACCCTTAAATGGAATTTGTCACGAAACTAACTCTACGATCCATAGACTGCTTTATGACTCATAGAGGGTCTCGTAAATTATCAAAAACCAAAAAACTTTGTAATGTTTCCCCAAAGTCATGCCAACTGGCTTTCCCGCAATACTAAACACAACAACATATAAAAATCATAAATATCGCATTGGGAACACACAAAATCCTAAGTCTTAGGTATCTAAAATATTGTATTTTAACAACACGTCAACACCCTCAACTTAAAATTGTTGCTTGACCTCAATCAATGACTCAATCTAGATAGACAATACAATAGCACACAGAACTCAACTCAATGACACATATCACCTACAATACAAAATCAGATACCCATAACAGCTTTTCAAATAAGATTAAATAACTATTTAGCAAACCAATGCAAACTGATGCATGTGACAACACAACTATGACAAGCAAGAGAATATCAATAGTTCACAAACACTGAACAAGTCAAATGCTAACAATGCAATGCAAGTTCCCTCACAGAAAGAAGTCCCATTATTGACACTCACTGATGATTTCATATTTAGCTTTGGGATTGTGCAAACACACTCACCCTAAAACAAATATTCATTCATGATGACTAATACCATAGGCTTGCCCCTATACTCATTACTTAGACCTTCAGCAAACTGGACTTTAGGACTTTATAGGCTTGTAACGTAGGCTTAAAGGGATTTGGTATGATATTTTGGAAAAATAGTGACTAAAGGTCCTCCTTGAAACTGCATTTTTCATCACTTTTGCCTCACTAACTTTGTCATTTTCACCTTATTCCCCCTTTTTCCTTATTTAATCTTTTTCGGGTGCTTTCTTCTCATTTTTCAGTTTTTTGGCCTTGTTTTCACACATCATTTTGCTTTTTAAACTCAATCTATGGCATCTTTTATTTTTCTTACACCTTATACATGCTTTTTCTTCTTTTTCTCCCCATTTCTAACTCTCCCCCTTATTTTTGTTCTTTTACCGTTGCACCAACCACCCTTAACTTAGGCTTTTTGCCTGTGTTGAGGTACACACTACCCATCCTCAGAACCAGAGCCACTTTTGGTATCCATCTTCTGCTAAGAATTTTGCCTAAGTCAAGATTCACAATGCTCAAGGAAAGACCAGGGCCAAATTCAGGATTTTATACTAGATAAGGTCGGGTTAATTAGGTGTTTTGAAAGAATTGATACATGAAAGACTCAAATATTTGGAATAGGGGATAAAACTTCATTTGGTAGATCATTTTAGGCTAAAGTGGACTAATTAAAGAACAGTGGCCTAAGATCTCTTCCTAATCCATTTAATCTACAATCTAGATTAGAGTAACAAGGCAAGTTTTGAATTAGTATAAAGTACATAAATCTAGAAAAATAAGCTCATACTCACATGGCATAACATACATTATCAACAAGAGACTCACACATCATGCTTCATATCTCAAATTACCTTTACTTATCAGAACAAATATTGCCAAACACCTAAACATGCATGGTTGCTATCTAACTACTAACCAAAAAAATTTTGGTGGGTACCATTTTCTAAAACAAAACATTAAAACATGCTATATGCCATAAGTTTTAGTATAATATTCTACACATATTATTTAGACATCCTAAATGTGCCGGTTCAACAGAAATTAAATATCCACAAGGAAAAATATACAGGCAAGACAACCTCTGGATCAAAAATTGGAGCGGTTATGGACCACAAGCTACTCAGACTTCACTAAGGCTGCTAACTACCCACACCCCCATTGGAAAAGATGTGCATTGTCCCTATTGTATAAAATCAAGCAAAAATAGAATGTAAGGGGTAAAAGACATACTTGGGCGCCTAAGTGCTAGTCTCGGGCTGAGTCTGGACACCTTTTCCCTGTTGGGTATTCTCCTCAGCTGTAGTACTCTATCCTAAGGGGACAATACCCTTCAACCTATCATGCTCACAAGCTAGTCGTATCTCCTCCTTGTGCCCCGGTGTCCTCAAGGCTAGCTCGAGATCCTCATCCACCGAGAGCTTTATGTGTACATTTCTCTCCTCTAGCTCTTCATCCATGCAAGGAATCTTCCCGAGGGAAGTCCTTGTAGGCTCCTCAGAGGCAAATAAATCAAACACCACCACCAAAGATGTCATCTCTGGCAATATAATTAGTGTCGCAAGTGATGTTGTCAAGTTAACCCTAAGCGTCTCATCTTTATCTGCAAGGCTGACAAATCTGAAAGCTGGGACTCAGCCAATGTCTTTTGCACTCTCTCCTCAAAGGTATCATTATGGGTATCTATCGCAAAAATACTATCCTAAATAGTGGAAATGGTGAATGCTCAGCCCCACTCCTCCGAGTCTGAGATAGCCTACCATACCCATGACCTAATCTGGTAAAAGAGCTGATTAATTGGGTCTCATCATGTGATAATCTCCATGCTATGGCCTGAATAGAAATGGCCGACACATCGCCATGCCTGATGTAAGAGGCTATGAAGTAGAGGCCTCCGGTGCAGTAGCATCAATAGTAGTGGGATCGCTCTCAATGACTACCTCGGGCTGCGAGGGTCTCTTCTTTGTAGTAGTAGCAATAGTAGTAGTAGGGGCAATCACCAAACCCTCAGGTGATGGCGCCAAGGCGAACATCCATGGTAGTGGTGGAGGTTGTGCTCGTTGGATTGCTACTGGGTTCTCATCAACGTTGATCAAGCTGGGTTCCAAAGTCACTAGGACTCAACTAATTGGTCCAGCTAGTGCAAAATCTCCATATTAGACTCGACATAGAGTTAGTAGATCACAACAGGAAATGGGATGGAGGTGGCCCTCTTCAGTGGTGACTCATGTCTACTCTGCTATGAGTCAGGCCCAATATATGTCATAACCAACCAAGATATTAGAAACCAAAACCATATGCTCTAGCGTAAGTATATTATCGGCCAAAGTTGGCCGGATATATGATCTAACAATCGCCTACCAAAACTTGGCAAGGAAGCTGAGATAAGCCTTGGTGATTGGCTCCATGTGGGTGGTGATTCAAGCATGCTCTGGACCCTACTCTACAATATGACTGGCCACCCATATTAAAAGTGAGGTTCAATACTCAGGATCCTTCATAATCAATAGGTTTCAAGCCAACCCCAACTAGTGGTCGAACTCTACTGTGGATCTGGGGGCATGTTACTTGGGACTAACAAACATATGGTGGATAGTCTCCTCAGAAATGTCAGCCTGTTAACCTCGCACTCGTGTCTTTGTAAGACTGGGCTAAGTAAGAGGCTACTTCCCCTTGGAAAGAGATATCTGAATAGTGGTTGCGTACGAAGTGTAAAACTCCCTCACCAATATTAGGGATTATCATCCAAGATACTTAGTCAGCCACAAGAGCCCATAATGTATCACCATGTCCTGTAGACCTGGGAGATGGCTAAGTCCATTTGAAATCACCCAAGGCTCCTTGTAGATAGAATGGATAGGCTTGCCCCACTCCTTGGGCTACATGTCCTATCTAAAAATCTCATCCATGCCCTCGATGCACCACCTATTAGCATAGGCATCAGGTGTTGATTAAGAAGATGGTGCGATGGAGGACTCAAAATCTTCTCTTTCCTCAGAGTCCTTCTCAGAACTGGACTCCTCATCGGATCTAGTCATCTAGGCCATGCTACTCCCAGTCATATCACTACCTTTCTCTTTGAACTAGGAAGGAGTATCAGCTTGAGCCTGAGTACGGCCAGCTCTGGTTGCTGCTTCTCTAGTCTGTGGTACCTCAATCTCAGGGTCTGGTGAGACATTGAGGATCTATAGTGACCCATCAGTAGAGGGGTCTGCTCGTCATCAGTAGGCTCATCCATGAGCTTCCTCCTAAAGACCTCGACCTTTAAGCAATTTCCTTTTGGGGCAATAATGCTTGAAGCATAGGCATAAACACACCATGGTTATCCCCAAGAATCAAGAAATAAAATGCAAAAATTTATTTGAATTAGTTGCAAAAAGGCTCTACGAAAGCCCCTTTATGAGTCGTAGTGAGCATTATAAGTCATAAAGTGCTCTTGTAGACCATAAGTACATAATAGTATTGGACACTGGAATAGTCTATGAGACTTAGGTATGATTTCTAAAGAAGTTTACGAGTCATAGACTGGGCTCTTAGAAACTTTCAGAGAATAACAAAAAATAGGAAGGGATCTACGAGACCTATCTGTGAGTCGTAAAGTGATCTATGACTCGTAGAAGGTCTCATCTGATGAATGGTCAAAAACATCATGCCTCTGGAGTTTCCTATGAGGGAAAATTATGACTTATAAATTTCTTTATGGGTCATAAAAGCCTCTTGTAAACTAGAAATCTCAGACATTTGATTTTTCTAAGTTTATGATACGGACCCCAAAATACCTTTTCAAATGCGAAATCTATCAGCATCGAAGCAAGCATACAAGTACTCACATGATTAGCATAAAACAACCATCACCCATTATGATTTAAACATATTTCATCCAATCGAAAAGTTGATTAAGCATGGAATAACTTATGTTTCTGGCTCTTTTTGTTTGACTCATACAAAATCATATGCTCGTGCCAACACTTACAAAATAACAATCATGAATCATGCTATATCATCAATCAAGCATTTGCGATAATTCAATAGGCATACAACTTAACAATCAATAATGTTAAAACACCCAATTCTGGACTCAAAACATTCAATTCAATTAAGGGCAACCCTATTTCAGATTTCACAATTTAAATTTAACACATTTCATGCTTAAACACCCAACTCATCATAATTATCACATCAAACAATTAAGAACTAGGTAAATTTTGATATTAAAATCAAACCAAGAAACTTACTAAGAATAGTGATGAACTTGAAGAAGAGAGAGAAGTTTATGGTCACAAATCCCTAGGTGTTGTCGGAAATCACACCAAAAATGGTATCATGGTGGTCAGAATTTGAAAGGGAAGGGTTAGCTTGGTTTTATTGATCAATTAGGTCAAATAGGGTCAAATTAATCTTAACCCTTCTATTTATATTTTATCGTGTCAATGATTAATATTACTGAGCTTACGTCTACGAGACCTCGATTACAAGTCGTAGATAGATCTACGACTCATAAGTCATGGTTTCATAGAACTCTCAACACTTAGCAAAATTTTAGAAACTTACTTGAGATCCATGAACCCCATTCATGACTTTCAGTTTGATCTAGGAGTCATAAAGTTGGGTCATAAATTGGAGTGCACAATTATCCTGCTCACTAAAAATCTCTACAAGATAGGTTATGAGTCATAAAGTGTAGTACAACTCATAAGCCCAGTCGTAGAAACTAAACCTGATGCTTTTATCATCCATTTGCGGATATAGTCCTGTACCTGTATACTTTTCATGAAGTACATAATTACCCGATATGCAACCAACCCATTATCATAAATTGGAATCAAGACAAAACAAAACAACTAACTATGAAACCAAAAACTGGAAAGAAACCTATAATTATGCAATAACATAAAAAATTTTGGGTTGCCTCCGAAGTAGCACTTGATTTATTATTGCGACACAACTTAGATAGCTTGAGTAATTAGACATTCTCAAGCTCTAGTGCATCATGCCTCTTTGAATTTGATCTATTTGTGCTGACACAAGTTCAAATTGACTATTGAGTTACTGAATTGCTATAGTGTGTTGGTCCACTCTAAGGTTTATCTTGGTAATGTAGGACTTGATCTCCTTCAACGTCTTATCTTGAGCATATGTCCTCTTTAACAACTGGTTAAATATTCCCTCAATCTTGGAGTTCCTATCTCTCATACCATGATCATGCAGGGGTATATAAGAACTATTCATCCTGTCATCCTAGCAGTCTCCCCTACTGTATTAGCATCTCCAGGTTAACTCTATTCTGTTTAAGCATACTAAGATATTTGCATTTATTTTTACTTGGTTAGAACTCATGTCAACAGTGCTTGCACAATCTGCTAGGTGTCTATTCCTGGCTTCCAAACATGGTTTGATTTAACTACCATGTTCTTGTGCTCAAAAACTTCTATGAACGGTTGCTCTACAAATAGACCTCCTAAGAGGGCATCAACACATACTTGACTATTAGCATCTAGAGCTCAATAGAAATTATCCGCAAGGACATTCCCAAGAATCTCATGGTTCAGTGCATTCCTTAACCATCTATTGAATTGCTCACATGTATCAAGGACTGAACCACTAGGGAATTACTTGAAGTGATTGATCTGGTCCTCTACCTTGATCCTATTTGCTTTGATGAAGTGCCTTGCAAAGAAAACCCTTTGCAATTCTATCTACTTGGTGATTGAGCCTTGTAGAAGCTCAGATAGCCATAGTGTAGCATTGCCAGTGAGAGACAATGGGATGACACGAAGTCCCACAACATCTATAGATTGATTATTTGTCCCATCACACTCTTACAAATAAATTCCACATTGCAGAAGTGGCTATCTGGATCCTCTAATGGTAAGCCCGCAAGCTAGCACACTGTTATACAATTATCTAAAGTAACCCATTAGAGCCTTTGAACTTTGTGTCTGCCAGTAGTGGTAGCAACACAATAGCCCCAATCACAGCCATAGCCATGGGGTTCAACCCTATACTTATTCTATTGGTAAGCATTGGCATCAAACTCCCGAGGTTGTGGAATATTCTCCAAAGGAAGTATATTCTCATCTCCATCATTTTGGTGCAAAGATGCATTGCCCGTGTTGTTAGCATTTTCTTAGGCCAATCTTCTAGTAATTCATTGGATCTCTGGATCAAGTAGAGTTAAAGGATTGCCTTGACTCCATGTGTTGGGCATACACTACTAATATACATTGCAAAGAAACAAAAACAAAATAAAAAATAAAAGTAAAATAAAGGGAACTAAGGAATAACACTCAAATTACTTAATGAATTAACTTAAGTCTAAACGTATTCCACGGCAATGGCGCCAAAATCATTGCTGTTGCACAAGTTACACCTCCTCTTATAGAATAAGTCGGTCATTGTCAAGATATAAAACTTAACTAAGGTTATGATTGAACCCAAGGGAATATGTAGACTCAAAGTAAATTCACCAACAAGCAATTAACCAACTCAATTCCTCGACGGGGGGG